>WAAB01019737.1:0-13222 GCA_013389865.1 Piaya cayana
CAGTACATTTTGATTGTTTCAAAACTGTATCACTTTCTCTGATGATCTAGATTACTCTATATTGATCTAGTCTATGTTAATCTATGAAAGGAGAAATATACTATTGGGTTTACTAATATCTATTCTCCACTGCATGCAAGTGGCAGTACACAAACTGTTAAACAAGTGGTTAAACTGTCAAAATGGTTTGCCTGCACAAATTTCATCTGACTAAAAAATGCTCTATGGGAATATTTTGATAACTATATAAGCCAAATGATGACTTGTCTGTGACTCTATTGCTGGATGGATTATTAAGAAACAAATAGTGGATTTATCAAAGAAAGATCCCTCAAAAACCATAGTCAAGGGAAATCCCATGTTTGCTTGGCTAGCAGATTTCCATAGTAGCTCAGACTAATCTAAACACTAGACACCACTGTCACTTTAATATGTCTTCTTTTGACCTGTTGTCTGCCTCTCATCTGACTCTGCTAGAAATTATGTAGGTCCACATATTTAAGACATCATAATGGAACAATTTTCTGCAGCTTAATGTGCTGAAGCAGTTTGGCACAGAGTTCAACATGATCCAAAGACAACATAAGAGCAGAGTGGAAACATGTTCAGGAACACAAAAAAGGGCAGGATTGCAGCAGCCAGTATTGACATTAAGGTAGGTTGCTATTACAGGCTCAGAGGTTTAGGTCCAAATCATGGGCTCTCATGTTAAAACACATATAACCATCCTAAGCAGCCCAAGATATGGTGGGGCCCACGTCAACCATATGTAATATTACAGGATTCTCTACAAAGAAAACTGAAGGGTTTTTCTCCTAAAAAATAAAAAAATATTAAAAATCCTACTATTATTACAATCTCAAACAGAGAAATTGTAATTTCTTTTCTTAAACAGTAGTAGAGTAGCAGTAAAGACAAAGCACATATACAAAATGTTTATAATCAACTTTTCTTGCTCATTATGCCTTTGCAGGAAGGGTCAATTTCCAGGCTTAATTTCTAGGCCCAGTCTGTGAACCGATTTGCAGCAAACTCCACCAAAACCCCAGTGACCCCTTCCTGTGGGGTTTCCTTCTGTCTCCTCTGAGGCTTGGCTGGCTGCCCCTGTTGCTCAGAGCATTTTCCTTCTCTAACTGATCGGTAGATTCACTGGTTTATGCAATGAATATGCTGCCCACCAGAAACTAAGGTGCTGTGAACATTCTCTCTGGCCCATCTCTCAGGGCACATTAAGTTTCCCTAAAAGGAAAAAATCATCTCCCTCATTTTTTCAGTGTTTGATCTTTCCTAATCTCTCCCATAAAGGAACAATTACTACCAGAAAGAGTAAAACAAAAGAAAAGAAAGGACAGTTTAATGAATGAGTAGTACATTCTCAGATTACCCAGTTGGAAATTGCCAGGGGTGAATGATAACAGGGTAATAAAAGTATCCCAGGTTACAGCACCTTTTTTTTTTCCTGAAGACTGTGAGATTTAATTTGCTGGGACTGACACTCGGGTCTGTGCTGGAATGGACAATTCTACTTTCTACTTTCTCAAGGATATTTAGAACAAAGTCTTAGTGCCCTTTAAAATGTGGATTCCTGTGACATGTCAAATCTCAATTAATTCAGGAACATCTTCAAAACTGTATTTTTAGATTAAAAAAATGCTATAGGCTAACTAAAATATGTTCTCTACCTTATTAAAAGTTATAGAGAAGAAGATGTAACAGCATACAACATTTTCTAAAACCACAAAGCCTTCTATACTTCATTTGGATTACTTTATGCTACAGTTACATGTGAAAATAAAATTGCCCTAATTCGCACTATTCTACTTATTTGGGAATCCTTGAACATTCAGGATGTCTTCGCTTCATGCATACAATACTTAGTCATCTCACAAATACATTTACTCTTCTATCTTCCCATTATTTTTCCCTTCTGTCACCTATGGTTTAAAGGTGTAATTTGCTTCTATCTTAAAACAAATAAAAGCTTCTGAAAAAATCTACTATTACACAAGGCACATGGATAAAATTCTGAAATATAAATGCAATGAATCATAAAATATTTAAAGGCATAAAAATATTCAATTTTAACAATTTAAATAAACCCATAAACATACAATACTGAATCTCAATGGATTCAAACTGCTACTTGCTTACTATTAATAACTGTAAAAGTGACACATGAGATCTCCTCTTTCTTGATTTTCTTTCCCATGATATCTACTGCAGTTTCTAACACGGGGGGGAAGAAATCTTTTAAACCACCGTGTTTTCTGTCTTTTCATTTCCTAATAGGTAAGGTTATGAATTTAAATTTAAGGGAGAAACAATAAGCAGTATATAGATACACTTCAGGTTTACTAAAATACTTTGCTAACTTCAGTATATTTAGAGCTAAGCAGCACTGCATTAACAGTTTCAGCTATCTAACACTTTTTAAGGTCTCTCCTTTTCTTGAAAGTTAGTAAAGTAATATATGCTATTGCAAACCTATTCAGAGTTTCTTAATATATTTGAAGCTAATTTTCTTGGCCTTTTTCTTGGCAGAATTAAGTAAGAAAGGACTCTGGACAGTGTTTATAGAAAAAAAAATGTTGTAGTTTTTCATTATTTAATTATTAAAGTAGAAGTTTCATTAGGTATTATCCAGTAGTCAGAAAAGGCCATTATGGATATCAGAGAGCTGGTCATAGCAGGCCTTGATGGCAGGCAGTAATGTCTGAATGTACTGGAAAAAAAGATTATGATTTAAATTCCTAATTTTCCCCCCCAGGATCCCCTAACCAATATGCGTATATACACATATATGTGCATGTGTATAAATGCACTTGACTTTCTTCTCCATTTATGCTGGATATAGCGATATTTTCAACATCTTCTGAACTGAATTTTGAGAAGAAAACTGATTTCAGCATCTTCTTTCAACTGCTTCCTGTAAACAAGTAATAGCTGACTGATTCTTAACCACAACCTCAGCAATCATGGGAAGCGAAATAACTTTTGTGAAGTATGTAGACCTACAATCGTAGGAAGTGTGAAGAAAAACCAAAGCAAGGAAGTAAACAGGCAAAAAAAACTAGTATTAACACCAAGGAAAATCATTTTTCATGATGAAGAAGCAGTTGGTGTCAGTATGATAAACAGGAGGAAAATCAGCCCTTTTGCCAGCCTGTACCTCAAACTGTGTTGTTGCCATTAAAGCCCAATATTGTGGAAGAGCAGGATTTTTTTCTTCATTTTTTATGGGGCAAAAGAGCTTTGATAGTGAGTTTGATTTATTTATGTAGCCATTGAATCTAGTGAGCAGCTAGTTCCTTAATCAGCTTAAAGAAGAAGATGGAAGTGTATCCAAACTTGTGAGCACAGGGAAGTTACCCTTTCTCTCAGCAGGGAAGCACCTTCCTCTAATTGACTTCGAGGTCTTCATTGACCAATTGACTAGCAGCAGCTCTGGAAGATGATGAATGTAAAGAAGAGTTTGACTCCATTCCCTCATCCCTGCAGCGATGTAGCAAAATAAAATGGCTACTGTGATGTTGCTACATGTGAGGTAATTGGAATCACATTGTAGTATAGCTCCATACCAGCTGCCTATAAAACTTGATTTGTCTACTGTCACAAATCTGTATCAGGAAACCAACAGCATATAAATTTGTCACAATGTTTTATTTTTACACTAGACATATTTATTAAAGTGACTTTGACCTGAAAAAATGTAACCAAGAGCAACATATTAAAAAAGTCATTCTATATGTAAAGGGAATGGAAAAAGACTAAAGATTCCTTTGTTTCAGATGGAAAATTATTTCCAAAACAGAGTTGGTAGCCATTAACTCTTTAGTTTTGCTTTTAAGAGATGCAACTAAATATCTTTTTTTATGGTAGTCCTATTATTGCAGATACACTGTGAAAGAAAGAGCAGGGAAGTAGTGTAAATATAGTGGTAATGTGGTAAAGTAATGTGATTTACTTGCAAGAACCACTGGAAAATCGTAAATGGTAACCACTACATTGAAGAAAAAACTTGTGTCTCACTAGATGCAATGGATACATAAATAAATCAAACCCACTATAAAGGCAGTATTAATTTTTTCTAGAATGTGTGTTCTGCAGAGAAAGAATTTTGAATTAATGTGACTGGAAAACACATAGCACCTTGTGGATGCTCTTACAATAAATATGAAGAAAGAGAATCTAGTTGAGTTCTTACAAGAACATCCCACTTCTAAAGTTCTACTGACTCAGAAAGGAAAAAAACCCAAACAGTTCTAGTTCTAGAAACTGAATCATGCACCAACATCCTTAAAAGCATTATACAGCTACCAGTTAAGAAGTAATTTGAAGCAACAGTCCCATTTAGCATCTCATAATTTCTGAGTAAAACCCTCTTACTACAGAAGTTAACAGTAGGTACAATGTGTGACTGTAATATAGCATTCTTCATATTGCTAACAAACTTCTTAATGTTAGAGAAGGCCTTTTATATGGGCATATCTAGAAAAACACAGTCCTCTGTTTTGATTCATGGATCACAAAGCTATGTTGAATCTCAGTTTTTGTGCAGTGTAAGTGCTCTACAAAGGTACAAAGAACACATGTTAAAAAAAAATAATAATAAAAAGACAACTCCAAAACAAAGAAAAAAAACATCAAGAAATATAATTCAACTCTGTTTTGCCTAGGAAAGTATATTCTTAACAAAGTTTTGTTTCTCTTGAAACAGGATCGTGTATTGATAAAAATGGTTTTAATTACTTTTCCTCAAAAAGAGTTAAATAGTACTAAATTGCTCAAGTATTTTGTTACATATATTCTAACTTTAAAAATATCTTGAAAGGGTTTTTCAATCATACAAGTATTTCCATGGGTGTTTTTTTACTTTCTTTCATTTCTAGAAAGCTTGCACAAGTCCACAGACTTCATATTTTTAAAACAACTGATCTTCCTTCCTATTTCAGGTAAATCTTCACCAGGTAATTTTCAGTACACATGGAGCTACTTTCTCTTCCTAGACTTGGAACACTGCCAGAGTATAGACTGAGAACATTTCCTCTAGGGTCAGCTAGCAGTCATTATCTGAATATTGGGATACCCCTGCTTCTGCTCTCAAGGCATTTGGACACATTTTTATTAATCTGTGATTACTGATAGTAGTTCCACTCAAAAAATAACTCCTGTTCACTCCAAGGATATGGAGTAGTGACAAATGATTATTTTAAGCATGATTTTGAAAGACAGAGCAAAATACAGTGATGTATTTTCTTTTAAGTTTGATGCATTTTCAAGAAGAAAAAAGCCAACCCACTCTAAATACTTATCATACTCTGGAATATTAAAAAAAAAGAATATTTCAAATGTGTAATTACGTCTTTCACTAAATACTAGGGAAGTGATAAGGGAATACCACACAATATTTTTTTCTGTTTCATTTTCTTGTTTGTTTGTTATATTATTCACAAACTTAGAAAGTGAGAAAGAGATTTTGTTCTTTGCATATGCACACTTCTATACAACAGCTCTTTATTTAAAATCTACTCATACAGCAATGGGCCAACAGTGTACCTCTTACATAAGTATAATTTTCTTTCTGGTGGGTTGAACCTAGATGTACACCAGGTGCCCACCAAAGCTGCTTTATCACTCCCCTCCTAACTGTCCTCTACCCAATAACATCATCAAAAGACAGTAGAATTATACAGTCCGAAAGCCAAACATAGATAAATTCTTCATAAATTCAATGGAATTTCTTACTTGAAGCAAGCAAACTGAAAGAAAAAAAAAAAGAAGTTTCTATAGTTTTGTTCAATTTTGGACTTAAAATATTGAGTAAAACTGAACTACTGAAAATTTCCTTACCAGATTTCATGAATTCTCTACTCCTTTACGGATGCTAAGATCCGTGTTTCTGTGATTAGACCACAATTTCCATCTGCTTTTTTTGCAAGATTCTTGCCAGTTTCCATATCCACTTACTTGCTACATAAATTGAACGTTGTTAACTCATATGTAAACTTCTATTTTCATAATCTTTCTTCTAACCATAACACCCCTTTATTCATTTTGTGAAAGCTACTTCATCATCTAAAAGTAACACCAAAAAATTCTACCACAGAAGAGGGGGAATAATTAACAATAATTGGGTCAGTTAAAAAAGATAGGAAAACCGGTAGTTTATTTGATGGCCTACTTCTACTCATCCATCTGTTATTTATTGAAAATAAATATAAATTTCACATGACTAATTAGGAACTTCATAAATAGACATGGCTAACAATGCTAACAACAACTTTTTATTCCATAAGTTGCCATAGTGACCCTTGATGCCCCATATTCAAAGTAAAAATAAAAATTGTAATGATAAGAAGCAAATGGTGTGTCTCAGGTATGAAGGATGGTGACTGACACAGCAAAAATTGAACTGTTTCTTCGGGAGAAAAGTGAGAAATCTTGGAAGAAAAGAAATGACTGATGCTTGCTCCCTAGAACCAGACAGTAAGACCAATGCCCCATTTCCCTTTTGTCATGCTTGCTTTTTAAAAATGTGCCCCTTTTGTTTTAAACTTCTTATCTTCAATGTCGAGGTTTGTATGCCTAGATTGAAGAATATTTTGCTGGTTGTTATTTCCTTCTGGTGAGTGTATTTGTGCATAAATCACCTCACAATCTCCTTTTTGAAAAAAGAAAGCAGATAAGATTACAGTTGCCTAATACTGAAAGACGCTTTCTGCACTCCCTCAGTTATTTACTTCCTCATTCCCAAACCCTTTCACGTTCCACTCCCCCCCAATATCTTCTATGACCACAAAATCACTGCCTCATCTTCCACCACTCCTTTACTTATGGATTCAAAATGTAACGTACTTCAGAAGTAATCTGTCACTTCATTTTGCCACTATGATGTTGCATAGGGTGTTGTCATCTAGTTGCATGTCCATGTAGCCACTATATTATTCTCCAAATTGCTGCCTTTCAGGACTCAGTCCCCTCTTTTTTAGATATAGCAGATATTACTTCTCCCAGCACAACTATAATTTAGTTGCAGTGGCTTCACATTTACTTTAAATAATTGATAAGGCAACTGACAAATTTTGTATCCTTACAAAATGAGAATGATGAGAATTTTTAGATCTAAAATTTAAGCCCATTTTCATATCTTCTCAATGCTCGTATTTTAGTCACAATATCATGTGGTACCAGGTGAAATCACAGAATTGTAGAATTGTTTGGTTGGAAAAGACCTTTGAGATCATCAAGTCCAATCTGAAACGTTGCTCAAAGATTAACTCTACACACCTTCTTTGAAAACTATAATCCTAATTAGTTTATCTGACCAAAAAGTTTTCCTTAAAAACACATGAACTAAGATAACTTATAATTCCATTGTATAAATTTTATCAATAATTACATGAGTTTAATGTTAAACCAGCTACCTAGCACAGTCTGGTTGCTAATACTGAATACTAGAGCAAAGTGAAAAATACTGTTCTATGTTCACAGCTTTTTTTAATCAATATTCTAAGGCTTGAAAAAAGTAGACATCAATAATTCTGAGAGGTCCGCCAGCTCTTTTACTACTCTTTGATGCAAATTACTCTGGCCAGTTGATTTAAAAGGTTTATCTCTAGCAGATGTTGTTTAACAAACTCTCCACTTATTCATGAAGTAGAGAAAAATTAATCATCCTCATGTTACAAGCTATCATATTAATTCATTCCAAATACAGAAGAAATATTTTTTTAACACTTCTCTTTTGTTTGGCTTTATTAAAAGAGTTACCATCTCAGTCTGATAAAAGCATTGTAATGTTTCAAAAAGACCTTAGGAATAATCCTGGAACTGTTGACCAGTGAGTCTTTACAGCTACCTGCAAATGGGTTGAAAAAATAGAGTTATAAACACTTAGATGAGTAAGAACTGTTAACCACATACAAGGAAACATTTTCATAAGGAACAAAATAGAGTCTTTATTATAACTAAACATATAATAAATAACAGAGAAACTATTTGACATGAGTGACTTTTCACTATAGCTCTGATAAACTCTTAACCAAAAGTTATCAAGAAACTTAATGGTTAGATGCGAAAGAAAAGGTTTACAGATCTGATACTTATAGGAAATAAAAGTTGGAAAGTATCTTTAATTTTTAACAAGGAGGAAATTTGTAGTTGTATGTCCAAGAACATAAAATAGAAATATCTGTGTATTCCTAAGCAGGAAAAAAAGGATCTGTGAGATGACACAGGTGTGTAAGAGAAGATTTGGCAAGACTCCAGCAAATCTAGCTGAAAGGTAAAGAAAGGTTCCCAAAATTCATTTTAGGCAATTTTTTTTTCACTTGGGTTTAATTCTGAAGTCCTAAATAAATTATAACCTTTCAGAGTAATTGACTTTATTCTCCACAATGCATAAATTTATATTTTCTTAGTGTGAACTTGCATTCAAGGCATCATATAAATTGTTAGCTCTTCAGTGGGTATTAATCAGGAAAGCTCAGCTAACTTCAACACAATGATACTGGCTTATAGATTTAGAATTTATTTCAAAATATGAAATTTTGTTTATAAAATATAGAAACAAGTAACAATACTACATCAGCATTGTTATAATCTATTGTATATCTCATGTCAGATGAATTTTGCTCATTCTGTCTTTAAGATATACACATTAAAAGTAAAAGAGAGACTAACAATTCTGATGTAGTATTATTACTTGTTATATATTTTATAAAAATAAATTAATATATAAAAATATTTTTATATTTTTTATAAAAGAATTAGAATAATCTAAAGCATGAAAAAATGTTGATATGAAATGTAAAACAAGGTTTTCTCAATTTTGTAAAAACGACTAAAATAAAGGCAATGAGAAAGAAGTATTCAAATAATGTTTGTCTTAATGACTGGCATTGGAATTCTTCATAGTATTAATATTTTAAAAAGAAGGATCCACTTATTCACAGTGATGTGAGATTTTTTTCCTGCAAATTGTAATTTGTGGCGCTTATTGCCACAGTGTAAAATTGGCCAACATATAACTTAAAAGGCAAATAAATTCTCTCTCTGAATGGTAATTTCATAGTAATTAAAGAAAGGTAGATGAAGTATTGCCAGTATTAAGGGTGTTAAGTCACTTGTGTTATTTAGGAAAAAAGATAAGCAATATAAAAATCTTTATTACTTTTTGGACTTTAGTTCAAGGGAGGAGAATGGCATTGGTTTACAACCTGTAAAATACTTGTTCTTCATGTATTTCTGTCTGTTCATGATGTCGTTAATAGTCCTATAGATTCACCTTTAAGTATTTAAAGAAAACTTTTACACTTACTAATGTGTAATATATGTTATGATTTAACTGTAAAGCAGGCCTTTGAAATGTCTTTCGTTAATTATACACATTGAACTATACTGTTCAGTCTTACAAGTGACATGATTTTCATTAAAGGAGTGCTTTTTAAATGGTTGAGGAATTTGATGTGTGGTCCCTTGAATTATTAAGATTGTTTTAATATATTTTTATTTGTTTTAAAGTGGATATTTAAAATAAAATCAGAAAAGTAATCAAATTATGGCAAGGTACACAAAGTTTTCCAGAAAACATAAAGAACAGCAGATAAGGTAAAAGGGATGCCTTAATAATAATACATTAAATCATTTTATACTTTAAAATAAAGATTTAACATGATTTTTTTTTTATTTGTATGTTCTTTCAGGTTCACAATATGACTATGAATGGAAACTTCAGTTATTCAGAGCAGATATCACCACTTTTTTTTACAGGAAGTTCCAAAGGGTAAACCAAACCTGTAAAGAACACAACTCATATAGACAAGAAATTTTAATGTTGTAAAATCAACATTTAATGCAATGTAAAAAACCCCAAAACTCAAAAAACCAACCAACCAAACAAAAAACCAGGAAAAAACAGGAATGCAAAAAAAAAAGATCTATGGGTTGAGACCATACATGCAGTACTTGAATCCAAAGATCATTTTAATAGCCACATGATAAGCTACTGAAAAACAGGGTTTGTGTAGGAAACAGTAACACAACTTTAAATATAGCAATGTTAGCAGGCATCACTGTAGTACCACTTCTTTGACTTTTCTTTGAGTAAAAAGAAACCTTTTTCTTCTGAGGCATATACTGTAGCACGTTAATTCAGCGTTAATTATAGAACATGTCAAACTGTATTTCAGTCAAAGCTCCCTGTAAGTCTCCAGAGCTTTCTTAATGACAGTAATTATAGGTCATAAAAAGAGTCGTCTAAAATTAACATTTCTCTCATGTCTTGATAGGAAAATGTAAATGGCTGCATAGTACAGATGTTTTGATTAGTAAAATTTACACTTCCTTTTTTGTTTCAATGCTTGTCAAACTTCATAGTGCTAAACCTAAGGTGTTACATTTTTAATCTTTCTGAAGAGATAAAGGTATATCTAAATTGATGATATTATTTCTTCACACTTTTAAGTTTAATTTACAGTTTTATGCAAAACTGCTGCAGTAATTTATCACAAGTATATTTGCAATTTCTGCCTTAAGAAATATGAGTTTTGGTTGAAGATGCTGGATTAAATAAGTTGTAACTTTTCAGTGAGTAAAAAAGTGAGTACAATAGAAGTTATAAGAAACAACAAAATAAAAGTAGTTTTTAATACATAAAACATGGTATTGGACAGAAAGAATCTGAAGAACACTAGAGCTGTCTTCTATCTCCACTGAAGTTTATTTTATTATACATTAAAAAAAATGCAAAAAACCAAACCTGACATAAAACATTGCACCCTCAGCTGTCAAAATTTACTTACCAGAAAATGAGAATAGAAACATTCTGGTTTAAACAATGTTAATATCATCAGACATCCAGGGAAATATAACAAATTAAAAGAGAATCACTTCAAAGCATAAAAGGCCTACACCTTAAGTAATAATAAATCTAATACTTGACATTAATCTCCCCAGAAAATAAAATTAGATAAACTTTTGCAAGGGCATTCAGAAGAACCAATCTAGTTTATTAATAATTTCCTGTTTTCATACTAGAAGCTTGTATTATCTGGTCACAGCCACAGTAGACCTCCACAGATATTTAATAAAGCTGCCGTTGGTAATCCTCTCTGATTACCTATAACCTTCCAGCTGTAACACATACTGTGCTGCAGCTCCACAGAAGGACATCACACTGTCACCTGGTATGATGTTTGACAGCTTATTCTGCTACATCAAGCCAGCACAAAATTACTTTTTCAAAATCCATCCCTAGTTAATAACCAAAAGCAATAATGGTATTCAGCAAGCGTAATACACTGAGAAGGCAAAATGAGGCAACAGAGAGAAAAAGATTAAAGAGTGACTATTATGAAGAAGAGATCAAAAACTGAATCTTGTAACATACAACAATATTTCAATTATAACACCACGCCGAGAGCTCTAGCTATCACTCTACAAAACCCATACTGCAATTCTAAGAAACACAAGAGAAAATTCCTATTGTGTTTACAAAAGATGCATTTTATTCTAGTTCAAACAGAGCAACATTTCAATGTTCCCTTTCTAAATTATACCCAGAAATTCTCCTAGGAGCAGATACAGACTTACCTTTAGTGGAAATGTCTAGTTAATAAAAATACATTGTTTTCATCTAGTTCTAGCCAAAGCACACACCCAATTCTATGCAGAGATATATAAAATATTGTATGTATAAAAAAGATCAGCATTTCTATAATCTAAATTTATAGGAATACTAAAAGCTGTTTGGGTAAAAAAAAAAAGCAACAAAAAAGACCCATGCACAAAATATTCAAATGAAAATATATGTGGTTTCATTGTGCAGCTGAAAAACTAGCAGACTGAAATTCTGCTAAAGCACATAGACAACCATCTGAAATGCAAAGGAGTGCAAGTGCATGAGTAAGAAGGATGAGGGAAAATATGTATGAAATATCTTTTATAGTACAAAACTGTAGTGCAACTTATATTCTTAAGAGGAAACTTACAGCCACTTCTTTGTAAATGCTACAAAATCCACCATTACATTCTTCTTAAAACGAAAAAAGCAGGAGAAACATTTATAAATTTATGAGACCATAGGAAAAAATTCCAAATCAGAATTCTAGTGAATAACATATAGATATTTCTTTTGTTATGTTTACTGACAGTGCAAGTTTTCTGAAAATGAAAATTTTCTTTTTCTCACAAGCAGCTAATCTGGTCAACTCAGTTCTTATTCTCACATCTGGCACAACAAGTAGGCTTTTTTTCAAAATAAAAGTTTATTTTTTATATGCTCTACTAATAAAAATGCCACTGCACCATCTTCTACCATTCCAATACTACTGAAATATTGATTGTACTTGTTAGCTAGTAATTGACGTGGATCATAGAATCATTGAATCACAGAATATTTTGGCTTAGAAGGGTCAGCTACTCCAACTCCTCTACAACAAGCAGGGACATCTTCAACAAGATCATGTTGCTCAGAGCCACATCCAACCTGTCCTCCAGTATTCACAGAAATGAGGCATCCACCACCTCCCTGGGCAGCTTGTTTCAGTGTTTCACCACCCCCATTGTAAAAACATTCTTCCTTATATCTAGTCTATATCTACCCTCTTTTAGTTAAAAAAACACTAGCTCTTGTCCTGTCACAACAGTCCCTACTAAAAATTTGCCCCTCTTTCTTGAAAGCTCCCTTGAAGTATTGAAAGACTACAAAAGGGTCTCCCCAAAGCCTTCTCATTTTCAAGCAGAACAATACTAACTCTTTCAACTTCTCTTCAGAGGACAGGTGTTCCATCACCTTTATTGTAGTCCTCCTCTGGACTCTCTCCAAAAACTCTATGTCTTTCCTGTACTGGTGGCTCCAGAGTTGGACACAGTACTCCAGGTAGACTCTCATCAGAACAAAGGGCCACAATCACCTCCCTTGACTTGCTGGACACTTCCTTTTGACATGACCAAGGATATCATTTGCTTTCTGGGCTGCAAGAGGACATTGCTGGCTCACGTCCAGCTTTTCATCCATCGGTGTTCCTCAGCAGTGTAGCTCTCAATCCCTTCATCCCCATTCAGCCTGAATTGGTACTACATATTGCCTTAACCCAGGTACAGGACCTTGCACTTGGCCTTGTTGAACCTCTTGAGGTGTGTGAACATCCTCACACTGCCTATATATTTCCTTTTTGCCCTTTAGTTTGACCAGCAGTTTTCAACTCAGCCCTGCTGGTCT
>WAAB01019737.1:13801-72066 GCA_013389865.1 Piaya cayana
TCAGTTCTTATTCTCACATCTGGCACAACAAGTAGGCTTTTTTTCAAAATAAAAGTTTATTTTTTATATGCTCTACTAATAAAAATGCCACTGCACCATCTTCTACCATTCCAATACTACTGAAATATTGATTGTACTTGTTAGCTAGTAATTAACGTGGATCATAGAATCATTGAATCACAGAATATTTTGGGTTAGAAGGGTCAGCTACTCCAACTCCTCTACAACAAGCAGGGACATCTTCAACAAGATCATGTTGCTCAGAGCCACATCCAACCTGTCCTCCAGTATTCACAGAAATGAGGCATCCACCACCTCCCTGGGCAGCTTGTTTCAGTGTTTCACCACCCCCATTGTAAAAACATTCTTCCTTATATCTAGTCTATATCTACCCTCTTTTAGTTAAAAAAACACTAGCTCTTGTCCTGTCACAACAGTCCCTACTAAAAATTTGCCCCTCTTTCTTGAAAGCTCCCTTGAAGTATTGAAAGACTACAAAAGGGTCTCCCCAAAGCCTTCTCATTTTCAAGCAGAACAATACTAACTCTTTCAACTTCTCTTCAGAGGACAGGTGTTCCATCACCTTTATTGTAGTCCTCCTCTGGACTCTCTCCAAAAACTCTATGTCTTTCCTGTACTGATGGCTCCAGAGTTGGACACAGTACTCCAGGTAGACTCTTATCAGAACAAAGGGCCACAATCACCTCCCTTGACTTGCTGGACACTTCCTTTTGACAAGACCAAGGATATCATTTGCTTTCTGGGCTGCAAGAGGACATTGCTGGCTCACGTCCAGCTTTTCATCCATCGGTGTTCCTCAGCAGTGTAGCTCTCAATCCCTTCATCCCCATTCAGCCTGAATTGGTACTACATATTGCCTTAACCCAGGTACAGGACCTTGCACTTGGCCTTGTTGAACCTCTTGAGGTGTGTGAACATCCTCACACCGCCTATATATTTCCTTTTTGCCCTTTAGTTTGACCAGCAGTTTTCAACTCAGCCCTGCTGGTCTCTTGCCTTCCTTGCCTGGACTGGGAAACAAGATCCCTTACACTCTATGGAAAGCACGCTTCAAGATCTGCCATCTCTGTTATGCTCCCTTGACCCTGAAGGAAGTTTCCTAGGTGGTCTTACTGACTACTCCTTGAAGAACTGGAATTTTTCTTTCTTGAGATTCAGGATCCTGACTTTACTCTTCACCTGATCCTTACCGCTTAGGACTGAAAACTCCACAGTGCATGATGCCTGCAGCCCAGGCTGCCTCCAGTCTCGATGTCACTGATAAAATCACTTGTGTTGGTGACCATGAGGTCCAGTATTACATACCCTCTGGTAGGGCTGTCCATTACCTATCTTAAGAAGTCTCTTGGATTGTCTACAGCTCACCATGCTGCTTCTCTAGTGGATGCTAAATTGGGTGAATTCCCCTAGCAGGACACGAACCTGAGATCTTACTCCTCTCTTAAAAGCACTCGCCGAGCAACAATCCAGATCAGATTCCTGAGGCTTTTCATTCTTTGAGAGAAGATTAATATAAAATAATAGGATTATCCTGATGATGGAGACCTTGGAGATAATAAAGTCTGGATTAAGCTTTCATGACTTGTAGAAAAAAAAAAAAAGTCAAAAATTTTCTTGTAAATAACCACAACAATGGATTATTTTTGGTCTCTAAATATATACAGACAATATTATAGTTCCAGTAATCCACAGTAACAGCTTTTTTGTTTCATGTATATGTGTCATTGCTTTATATATATTTTGTTTAACAAAAGATCTGCACACATTGGTAACACAGAAAATCTAAACTGAAGTAACACTGTTTCCTTGGAATACATGTACACTTAGGTCACGTTGACTGGACATATCACTGTATTACTTGCCTTTTTGAAAGGAAAGGATGCTGTAACCCATGTTACTGGTATACATCATTTGTAACCAACAATTATCTACTTTGATTTGTTCCGTTATGAAATAAAAATCAACAAAAAAAATATTTTCTCACATGTACTCTGGAATAGATGCTGTCATGTATATACTGTTTCTAAAATGTATTCTAAAACTTCTGTAATGTGTAACATATTGTTGACGTGTTATGCAGTTATCAGAAAAGAACGGAGGATACTGCAGACAAATGACCCAATACAAATCAACTGAATAGGTAGAAAAAAAGTAATAAAGGTATGGATCAGTTGGGATGGAGGGTTAATACATTGACATCTGGAGAGATCAGAAACATAGAAAATGAAATGAAAGGTGTTTTAATGCAAGCATTTGAAAGGAAATTACTTGAAACACATGTTTAGTGAGAGAAAGAAAGCTAGAGTCTTAACAAACCCCCAGAACTCTCCATATCTGAAACCGCCATTCACCATGCTGACCGCTCTGTCTCCTGGTTTCCTTCTAAATTCTGTCTTGTATTAATTTTTTGTTTGTCATCTTGTCTTAGTTGTTTGGACTTATCCAGACTGTGGGCTCCTTGCTGAAAGACTGTCTTCTTGTGCCTAGCATAAACGGACCTCAGTTGCTGAGTTAGGTTTCTATGTGCTATGACAATACAGCCGTTAAATGATAACAATCATTGGACTGATCACAGCAGTGAATTGAATGAATATAGAATTTGTAATAGAATGTAGTTAACGTGTTGATTTTGTTTGTTTCTGAAGGAAAGAAACACATTGTAGGATAACCTAATAGACCTTCTATTTGTACCCAAAATAAAACCAAATAACTTCCATTGGGTTTTGTGTCACTCAAGAAGAAAAAGAGATGAAATGAATCTGTTTTGCAGGTTTCTTATTACCAAAACCTACCCAGAAACTAAAGATGTTTTTGTTGAGACAAACTATTAAAAAAAAGTAGAACATGTACAAGAATACAGAATTAAAATTATCAAATATGCATAATATACCATGAATTACTGTTTGCGGAAACAGAGGGACTTGATAACAGTCTCTGAATAACTTGGCAGTGTAAATTCAAGCAGGAGAAGAATCACTCAGGGTGATAAACATGGATTTAAGCAGCAGTAATAGGATTAAAGTAAGAATGGAGAAGTTCAAGCTGCATATTAGAGGATGCTTTCTGGTGGTGTATTAACAAATAAAGCATCTTAAAATGCTGTAGAGCATTTCTGCCCCTGTATTCTTAAAAAAAAGAAAAAGACAGATAAATTTATTCCCATTTAATTTGTGGAAAAGTGAGGAAAACTTTCAGGCAAGGAAAGACAGCTCAATTAGTATTTACAGTCAAAATACACATATTAAGCAGCATGTGGGATAGAAGACTTAGCTGGTGCAGAACCAGCAGAGAACTGAAAATAGGATATCTTTCCCAGGTCAGACACAGAGGCTAACTGCTTTCTAATTTGACCTCCTCTGCTTTGTTGGCAAATATGCATGTACTATGGCTCTTTAAAAAAAATCTGTCTAGACAGTACAAATAGTTGTACATATTTAATAATAATTTTTTTTCCTCAATTTGATAGAACTTGATTAGAATGTCACATAAAGAACCGCTGTTGAAGTGGTAACTCCTGAAGGGAAGGACGGAAAAACAACAAATGAGAGATGAGGTCGATATATAATATTTTAACTTTACAGATGTCATGAGAATAGCACATCCAAATCCAGCTACAGTCTCTGAATAGATTCAATAGGAAAATTTTTATGGGTAGTCCTCTCAGTAGTCCAGTTAGGAGAAGATAAAGATGTGGGTAGCTATAATATCCATGCCAGGCAGAAAAGGTTGCAATTTTCTATGTTGTTTTGTTCTGATCACTGTTGTGAAATGATTAACCAGTGACAGTTAAACTTCCAAAGATACATTAAGTTGGAATTCTAAATAATCAACATATAATAAATCTCAGAAGAGTTAGTTTTATTTTTAGCCTCAATTACTTCCTCCAAACTGCTATAATGTCTGTGTTTGGGGATTTTTTTGTTTAGAAGTAGCATAAACCAGAGAGTTTCTGTCCATATTCCAATCCACATCTCATGTTAGCTAAAGTCATTAAAAATATCATCTAGACTAGCCTCATATACACACAGGTGTTGTACAGTTATCAGTGAGGCATGTAAAGGTCATTACTTATTAAAATAGTCTCAAAAATTCTTGTATGCCTCTATAGCATATTTACATTCTTTTGTGGAAATTATTGCAACACCACGCTATTAATATAATCACACTGTTATGTCTTTTTTGTAATATCCCATTGATTGTTTCTATTTGCAGATAGTAAAGAAATAATCAAATCACATAATACACTATAAATTATTTGCTTTAGTAGTCTTCCAGAATTTCATTAAGTCTTGGGCTATACAACCTAAAACCTCATATAGATACATCTGTATGCATTGAAAAATTCCAGAGTTCAGTGCAGAAACCTGACAACGTGTAGTCTTCTTGGACTTCAGCAAAGCCTTTGACACCGTTTCTCACAGAATTCTGCTTAGGAAACCATCAGCCTCTGACCTGGACAGGTGCACAGTCTCCTGGGTGGAAAACTGGTTGGATGGCCGGAGCCAGAAAGTGGTGCTAGATGGAGTTTACTCCAGCTGGAGGCCAGTTACAAATGGGGTTCCCCAGGGTTCAGAGCTGGCTCCAGTCCTGTTCAATGTCTTTATCAATGGCCTGGATGAAGGCATCAAGTGCTCCCTTAGCAAGTTTGCAGGTGGCACTAAGCTGGGTGGAAGTGTCGATCTGCTGGAGGTCAGGGATGCTCTGCAAAGGGATCTGAACAGGTTGGACTGCTTCCTTGAGAACAATGGCATGAGCTTTAACAAGGTCAAATGCCCAGTCCTGTACTTGGGGCACAACAACCCTGTGCAGCTACAGACTAGAAGGCTGTCTGGAGAGCTGCCTGGAGGAGAAGGACCTGGGAGCATTGGTTGACAGACGACTGATCATGAGCCATCAGTGTGCCCAGGTGGCCAAGAAGGCCAATGGCATCCTGGCTTGTATCAGAAATGGTGTGACCAGCAGGTCCAGGGAGGTTATTCTCCCTCTGTACTCGGCACTGGTGAGACCGTACCTTGAGTCCTGTGTTCAGTTCTGGGCCCCTCACCACAAGAAGGATGTTGAGGCTCTGGAGCGAGTCCAGAGAAGAGCAGTGAAGCTGGTGAAGGGGCTGGAGAACAGGCCCTATGAGGAACCACTGAGCTCTCTATGACTACCTGAGGTTGTAGAGAGGAGGGTAATGGCCTCTTCTCCCAAGTGACAGGGGACAGGACAAGAAGGAATGGCCTCAAGCTCCACCAGGAGAAGTTCAGCCTGGAGATCAGAAAAAATTCTTCGCAGAAAGAGTCACTGGGCACTGGAACAGGATGTCCAGGGAGGTGGTTGAGTTACCATCCCTGCAGGTATTTAAAAAATGGGTGGATGAGGTGCCGAGGTGCATGGTTTAGTGATTGATAGGAATGGTTGGACTTGATGATCCTGTGGGTCTTTTCCAACCTAGTGATTCTGTGAACATAAAACACCTTCCCACCTAATTCTGATAAAGGTCAGTATCATACTCTACAATTCAGATGTGACTCAGCTTAAAGCAAAGCAAATTGACGTATTTTATTTAGCTGTGCCTGTAGAGTAAAGGTGGAAGAAAGCTTACCTTTGAAACCTTCTCTGGACAGATAAAGCCTAGCTGTACAAGTATATGTTATTTTTGTATGGTGTAGTTGCATCCACACTGGAGAGCCTACACAGCTGACTGCACAGCTGACTACGGCAGTGTAACCTGCCTACAAATAAATACTTCCAATAAGATGAGAGTATGTACTGAAAGCATGATGTTGCATACTTTCTCACTAGACTTTTGAATGACATCCTTATATATTAAAGAGTTTTAGTAACAGAATAACTAACATAACTTCCTCTGAGAAACCAAACAAGTAAATAAGAATTTCTTATACCTCTGCTTTGAAAAATGCCAATGAGAGAAAAGAACTCCTATCAAATTCAAGCAAGGCCTACAGATAAGGAAACACCTTTTGCTAAGAAAGAGAAAATTTTGATTAAAATTCATGTTTATCAAACTAAGGGTAGAAATTGAAAAATAAAATGGAAAAATACTAAGCAATAACAAATCCAGGAAATTACTAACAGTACAGAGCTGATATAAGAAGCTGAAGACAGTACACTAAAGTCTTTGCTCCCAGGACTAAGAGAAATAATATTTACCGTCAGGGGGTGGGAACCGACACAAAACCATAGCAGAGAAGAAAACCTTTCTAGTAATATAGGCGTTATTAATAAACAGAGATGATGAAATCTGTTCAATGTGTATTTCTGTTTGAAATTCTGTAAAGAAACAGGGGCAGTCTTTATACCATAAAAATAAATTAATTTCTGAATACAACTAACTGTTGTTTTGATTGCCCAAGTAGTGCTTTTATTTATTTTATTTTAATTTTCTTCTGTTATTTTTTTGTAATGCAAGACTGCATATAATTTGTACTTAGTATTATGGAAAAGCAGGCCAAGGAAATTCACTTTAGCCACTTGAATCCTACCCTCTTCCATAAAACTGTAAAAAGTCTGACAACAGTTTTTGATGAAACAAACAAAAAAGTAACCAAACTAAAAAACCAATCCAGGGCCCAGTCAATAAAAAGGAAAATAATAAACTATCAGTAATACTAATCGATATTTAAAGAACAAACTTAATTACATTGTCAGAACAGTTCTTACATTTGATTATGAAATTTGATAAAGATAAGTGCTTTTCTTTGGCTTTGTTCTCTTCTAGAGAAATCTTAAGTTGATTGATAATAATTCTTCCCCTTTCATAAAATTTTTGTGGCAGAGAGCAATTCTTGATGCCATACTGATATCCTTGTCTATTAATATTCATGTAAGAAACTTCCAGATGCTTTATAAGACACTGAACAGTTCAAATAAACCTCATACCAATAGCTAGAACTGAACAAGTAGAGAATTTAATAAACAAGAAACAATGGATATGTTTCTACCAGCATTTCATGAGAGTCAAATACTAGAACTTTGTTCCTAAACTTTCATCAAGAAGCAAACAGATTATCATATGATTTGTGATTTGCTGACAATTCAAAGAGAATTATTGGAAAATGTAGAAGCTAGTCATGGGAGAAGTGTCGATTCTCATGAAAAAACCCTCTTTCTTACTTCACTACTGTAGTTCTGGGACCTTGTGTTTCCCACGAAGACCATGACACCTTTCTGTTTCAGCCCAACATTCTGGCAATATGTTGCTAGACAGAAAAATATATTTTTTAAAACAAATGTTAGTTTAAGTTGCCTTTACTTAGCTGATCCTGCCCCTGGGATATACCTTCTGCATTCTGTCAGTCCAGGTCCTTCTGTGGACCTGTGATGAACTGGATGGGAAAATTTGTTGAGTTGAAGATATGACCTTTTTTTTCTGTGGTCAGACCCTTCTCAGTAGGTGATATAATATCCCATTTCCAGTTCACAGTTATACTGGGTCACCACAAGTAACAGTGAAGTGACATGAAGCTGAGGTCTGTGGGGGTAAGGCAATTGGAGGAGTAAATAAAAAAGGAAGGACAAACAGAACTACCACCAGTTGGAAAGCCACAACATCTTTGATTCTCCCAGCCTGCATCCACAAACTGTGCACTTACCTCATCAGAAGAGCTTATTTGAGCCTTCTCATGTGGCTGAATCATGACTGAAATTTAAGTATGGAAAATATTTATCTTGCTGTTTTTATTTGCACTAGTTCTGCTGAGTCACTCTGCGGACAGACCCATGATGATAAAAAAAGCAGCCTAGGAAAATAGTGTGTGATGCTGTGTCACCTGGTGAACTATGTTTTTTAAACAACCAAATACAAATTATATGTATAGGAAGAAGTAATGCAAATGGGCTTTCCAGAGAGAGAAGTTCAAAATTTAGCAGTGACGGTAAACAAGCACTAGAACAAACAAGTGCTGAATCTTCTCTGTCTTCATGTCAAATCATATGCATTTCAGGATCTTGAGACTTTTATTCCTTGCCAGAAGCAGAACATTAACCTATCCATCTATAATTATGTGGCAATCACAGAACCGTATATACAATACCTTAGATCAGGGAGATCAAAAGTTTCTAGACATTCCAAAAGCTGTTTTCAGTAACATTATCCATATCCATACTAAAAAGTATAAGACAATGTTCTAGAAAAATGCCATTAGTAATTCATTTGGGGAATGAATTACTAGTCATCCTGTAAAAACTGTATTTATAGTCTGTTTTGGAGCAGGTATTTTATAACAAGAATAAATCCTGATAAATTTTATTATCTATTGATCTGGATGTAAAGGGCACCCTTTTTTTCAGGGAGCAAAATTTTCTGAAACTGACACAGAGGAAAATAAAATAATCTCAACAATACTAGAATAGAGACCAAAGAGGTAAAAACAGTAATAAGATGGAAGTTGTCAAAACAGGTATTCTAGATAGAAGAATCTACTGATTTAATGTAAGTTTTATATAATACTGTATATGATCACAACTATAACTCAGAATCAAAATTCTCTTAAATAGTTTCCAAAATTCATCTGCAAAAAGATCAAGATTTATCTGGTTGTAAAGAAAGTAATTTTGGTCTGTGGATGCTAATAACTTATCTGAAATGTCCATAAAATATCTATATAACTACTAAATATCTAAAGTATCAGCTTCTTCTGTACTTCAGTTCAGCAATAGCAGCTTTAGGGAAACTACATATGTTTTTAGATTTTCATTGGAATTAAGAATCTGGAGGGAAATACCACACTATGTTTTAATGACTGCACTTTAACTATTTCTCCTTATAAAACATGCTACTTAGCTTTTAATGTATCCCTTATATTTAGATGATCAAAGCTGTTGAGTAGTAATGCTGCCATAGCAGTGTAACATTACTAAAATCCTTAGAAAAAAGTTTTTCAAACACTACTTGAAAAAAGATTGTATCTTTTAATCATTTTTGCATTCTTTTTCGAAATCACTGTACTTCAAAATGAAGTGTAGGTTTCACAATTTTTTCCCAAATCATTTTTAATGAGGATTAACTTAAGGGAGATGTTAACAATGTCTCTGAGAGGTGCAATTTCTCTTTCCAAGCACCATTTCCATTTAAACACCTCCATGGAGCAGCAGGCTGCAATTTCTGCATCTTCGCTGTAATTCTACTGTAATTCTTCCACTGAAGCCTAGTCAATCCACACTGTCCTTCTCATGCTAGCCAACTGTCTCTTTAATACAGCAATAGAATTCAATATGGATTGAATGAAAGATGGTTCTAGGGGGACAGTCAGGTACTACAGAGAGAGAGAAGATTGATTGACTTTAAAGTTACTGTGGAAAAGTTATAGAAGAAGCAAGAGGGGGAAAGGAAGCTACAATAGATACCATTAAGATATAAATCTGCCTTTTGACTAAATCTGCATCAAAAATCTTTTTTTTTTCTATCCCCAACCTCAATTTGTGATCAGTGTTTCTTAACTATGTGAAAATTAGTTGTGACTTCAGTTCTACCGTGGTTGCAATTCTAGGGCAGTTTTAATTCACAGTCAGATGATATATTTTTAAACCAGGATGTAGGTTTTCCAGTTCATTCTTCATTTTCCTCACTATTGATAGAGATGGGAGAATATGGGACTTGAGCATATTGAACTTTCAAAGGTTGTTTTAGTATCAGAGCAAGAATATTATGCACTTATGTAATTTTACGTAATTCTATTGCAAGACAATTTTCAGTAAGTACAGTTTCTATTTTTCAGTAAAAAAATCTACATTGTTGCGTGGATATAATACTATGTATTAGATTTTTCTAACTATATATTACTTTTGTCAGAAGAGAATGTGAATTAGTTGAATTTAACCATATATTCTTTCCTTCTCTCTAGTTAGTCTTGCTCCAGATTTTGCAAACTTTATAATGAAGTTACATTTAAATAATGCATATTTTAATCTTTAG
This sequence comes from Piaya cayana, assembly GCA_013389865.1. Lineage (NCBI taxonomy): Eukaryota > Metazoa > Chordata > Aves > Cuculiformes > Coccyzidae > Piaya > Piaya cayana. The sequence continues at coordinate 23,742 of WAAB01019737.1, forward strand.
TTCCAGTTTATTTAGATGCATTGATATAAGAGTTTTATTAAAATCAAATAAATAGATATGTCTTGTTAACCTTATATCAAAGTTCTCCCATATCTACCAAAGATGAAAGCCTTCCCAGTAGAAGATGCCACTAGCATATGGTTATATTCAGAATGTAGGTACATGTGGGATTTTTTAAGCTCCCTTTTCTTTTTATTCTTGTAGACTTATTTTTTGCCTTTGTCTTGCTTTTCTGTCCATCCTCAGTAAAAGATACTTGCCATGTTTCATCATCAGTGAAAATTTTAGCACAGGTAGAATACTTTCTTTGACAACTCATTCCCTCACAAGTACTTTTTCAAGGTCTTTATGGGTTCAGATGGATATTGTGACATTAGTTTCCCCAGACTTATCTCCGGAGCTCTAAGTTCTAGAAACACTTTTTAATGAATCAGTAGATTTTAAAAAAGAAGTTGAAGCCTTTTATTCCACTGTGAAGGCTGATGTCAATATTTTATTAATATTAAACCATATGGAATGTTTAATTTTGTTTTTATTTTTTCATCATTTTTGTACTCATCTACAATTGTAAATCTTAACAAAGAAGTTCATTTAAACTAATAGAATGCCTTGAATGATCTTGCAATAAATCTACTTAACAGTTTGCAGTGTTCCAAAACAAAACAGGTACAGAAACTGCTTTTCTGAAGTCAGATAGCATAGAAAGGAAGAAGAAGAATAAAATCCTTCATGACCTCATACTTTATTGATCTAATCAGCTTAAAACTGTATGGATTTTTATGTGGCTATATTTCTGTTATTTAACTCAAGCAAATTTCTAAAAAAGTATGAATTATTAATGGCCAATTTTAACATTATTTAGGGTTTTTTTTTCTTATATTGATTTCAGTGAAACAAATAATCCACTTCAGGCACACAAATTACATAAATCAAGAGATAAAATAATTTACATGAATAATGTGGCTCAAATATTTCCTTACAGTGCTTAAATTCTGTTCTATGCTCTTCCAAGTACTAAGGGCAAAAAGAAGCAGACTAGAAGAAGAATAGTTAAACCAATCTTCTGGCTTGTAGGTGAAAGATTTTGTTAGAGATGACACTACTCAGTCTTTGCTCTTGTGTTGCCAGAGAAGAGGAAGAAGTAGGATCACAAAATTGCTCCTATTTAAGACAGAAAACAAAGGATGATGACAAATGCTTTGTTGAAAACCAAAGAGAGTGTATGGTAGCCTTTTCAATTGTTTGTTTGTTTGTTTGGGTTTGGTTATCTGGTCAAAATGAAAACATTTAATGTGACAGATGGTGGATGTATAGTTTTTAACTGCCTTCTCCATTGACAGGAATTTGCGAACTGCAACCTATCCTTGACAGGAAGCATCATCTGGTGTCCCAACTATCATACACTCTTGCTAGAGAAAACAAAAACAGGCTACAAAGGAGAAGGAAATTACTTGCTTAGGGAGACTCCCAGGTGTAGGGACAGACAGTCATGCAGTGTATACTCTCAATTTTACTATCACTGCAAAGCACATCAAGATCTTCAGACTGAACATTTATATGGCCTGCAACATTATTCTTGTAATGCTGGTTCTGTATCCTCCCTTTCTGGATCTCTTTTCCTTGGATATCTTTCACCAGATAATAACACTGCAAGTGAGATATGCACAATCTAAAGTATGGTACAGCAGTCTATCGGTTAATGATCAAAGAACAAATGCCTGGCACTAATATCTTCTAGACCAAGTGTTAATTTGCTCACAAAGTCCATTGAGACAAAAAACAAAACTTTGTGACTAGGTAGTCATCTTCCAGGCAGGAAAAGGTTAGCCTCCATTGCTGCTAGGAATGCATTAATCAACATCATCCTATTTTTTTTGAGGGGCTTTTTAATGTTTTATGTTTTCAGATAAGTATTTGTCTTCTTGAATCCTTGAGATGTTAAGGACTGCTGTCTCAACAATTGCAGTACACTCTCTTTTTTTTAACCTTTTTTAGTTCATCTAGTTTTAGATTGTCTATTTTCTTACACTACAACAACAATTTTTTTTTTGTTTTTTTAAAACTGAGTCCAGAACATGCAGCTGTGCTGTACCAACAAATCCTTTTTAAAAAAAAATCTATTTCAATTCATATGAGACATACACACTTCGGTTTACTAATCCTCTTTCAGGTTGGAGAGGGTGATGGAAATGAACAAACAGTACCAGATCTCTACAAAATGAACAGAGAAACTTGTAATTATGGACAATAGAAAAATCCTTTTCCTACATTTTAACAACTTGGTACAAATACTGTACTAATTGTTCTGCTGGAGACTAGGACTGCTGTGTAGGAGGACCTTGACAGCCTGGAAACATAGACTGACCAGAACCTAATGAAGTTCGGCAAATGTAACTGCAAAGCCCTGTACCTCATCATGAATAATCTAATATAGGATAAAAACTGCTTTGCAGACATAACCTTGGGGTTCCTGGTGAGAGCAAGTTTAACAAATTAGAACTGCACCCTTGCAGTGAAGATGACGAAAAACATCTTGGGCTGGATTAATGAGTGTTGCCAGCAGATAAAGATGTTAATCTTCCACCCTCTTTCAACATTTGTGGAAACAGATCTGGAGTACTGTGTCCAGTACTGACGTCTCCAGTAAAAAAAACACATTGAAATACCAGAGAAAATCTGATGTAAAGCTGCTAACATAATCAGGTGTTCATGCTAGAAGAGGATAGGCTGAGAGTATCAGCATTTTTCAGTTCTAAAAGCAGAGGGACTTATCAGGGATTTATCGGACTATACATTTCTTAGTTTAGAGAGATGGAGCCAAAACCACTACATTAAGAAATTTGTAATGGCTGTGGGAATCTGAGTTGCTATCAGTATCCACTATTGTGCCACAGTATGTGAATGTATGAGCTCTGTATGTTTACTTCAAGCTGGAATGCAAATACAGAGCTCGGGGATTCCAATAGTGAACAGAGAACCACCATACACTAGGAAAACAGCAGATGACCCAAAATAATTAGTTCAAAGAATACTACAGGACAAAGAAAAAAGAAACATAAACCATTAAGAGTTGAAATCATTATTTTGAGGAAGCATAAATTAGCAGGTGTTTATTTCATGAAGTTAGTACAGCGAATACCTTACCTGTCACGGAATGTACTCTAAGCAAACCAAAAAGTTAAAAAGCGACATCCCTACAGATATAAGGTGTCATGACAGAAAACACATTTATTACAGAAGAGAGGTAAATAGTGTATAATTTAATAAGAAATTGGAAGAAAATAATGTACTATTTTCTCTCTCAAAAATATTTTCTAGATGTGAAGGCTTCCTGCTTCTGTTTGTGTACTCATAGGCTCTTAAAATATTTATTGATTTTTTTTGTCTTCAAAATATGTATAATATGTTCCCTTCTAGAGTAAAATAAATGAGCTGGACAACAAAGGGATATATGAAATCATTGAAAAGATTATAACCTAAAATAAATCAGAATATTTTAAGAATAAAGTAATGAATCCATTTCATTATTTCTTGCAATGAGAACAGCAACCTGAACATTCAGAAGTTCAGAGTGTAATGCATCATGGACTTTCATATAGAGAGCAGAAAAGCAATTCTAATAAATAGGCAGATCATATAAAAATGATTTGTATCAATATCTATCAGTCTGAACTCTGACAGTACTGCACCCACTGTTTCCCCCAAAGTAGGCAATAATGAAAAAGTGTCTCTTCCATTTATACATTAATTTCAGGACTGATTGCACCTAACCACATTGAATCTGTCCACATTCTTTTCAAGCATGGCGACTTACGATCACAATTCCTGTCATGTAGATCAGAGCTTCAACATCTGGTTGGAAATTGTCAACTCTGCATACTACAAATCTATGTTCTGTCAATATTACAAATGGATAAGCAGGTAGGTGCCATTTCAGAATTCCTCTCATACTGCTTTATGTTGTGCTGAGCCATTTTGTCAAATAAAGCTCAAAAACATCTTTGCCTGACCTGGAAAAAAAAAGTTTACCTGCATTTTCTTTTTAATTCAAAATATTACATTTTTTATTATTGGTTCTGCATCCTGACTCAATTAAATTCAAAGGTCTCATCATGGTCTACCACACATCTAGTTTTGTAGGTGTTTTCTTTTGAAAAATTCCTATTCAGTCCAACTTTGTATTTTTAAGCACTGTACAACTTTCGGTATAACGTCCCAAACTAAAACACTGTGAAAATATCAGAAATATTTTCTGGGAGAACTTTCCAGTTAGAAACATATAGGTGGGGGACATATTATAGATCTTACTCAGATAAAATTTAATAATTTTCACATTTATTTCTGTCACCTTCTTCATTAATTCTGAAAAACAATGAAGAGATTGGAGCAGGGTTAAAAAACCCTAAAACCAGAAAAAAACCTATGCATTGGGAATAAACATGTGGGACAAAAATTACATTCAAAGCATAAATTGCACTTTAATTATTATACATTATTTAAACATTACAGTGAAATAAAAGATGATCGATAAATTGCATAGCGTTAATCATGTCAAGTAAGGGGCATTGCAGGCAATCTAGAAAAGGTCAGTGATGATTTGCTTACCAGAGTAAAAATATACTTGACAATAGAATGCTAGCTTTTCTGAAGATATACACATTTAAAAAGTTATAGAAGGAGAATGAATGCTGTCAAATTAAGCAAGAAGAGTACTTGCAAACAGGAATAATAAAGAGACAATCATGCTGACATCAAAACATGTGCATTAAATAACATCTACTGTTAAAAAGTGTAAAGAGTTTTCTTTGTAATGAATATTTTGACAGATATGTCATGCAGGTTTCACCTCTCCTCCAAATTTCCATTTTATTAACTTAAAAGAACAAATGCAATAGAAATATTTTTTGTACTATAATAAATGCATAAACATTTTAAAATACACATGTTTCAGAGTTTTACCAATTAAAGAGCATGTTGTCTGGCCTTTTGAGCCTCTTATAATTTGTTTAATGTGGTTATTTCCTGCCTCTGGTTTTAAGATTTGTCCTGTAGGAAACTTCCATTTGATTTCTGTTTTCAAAAGATGAGGGATATTCTTTAGTTACTTAAAAGATGTTGATCTAAGCCTCATAACCACAGTGTGAACAAGTGGTCTTCTTAGGACATGGATTTTCTCCTGCAGAGACGTGAGGCCTGTAGGTGTTTTTATTTTATTGTTTTGGAGTTGTTTTTTAATAGGTGGGAACAATATGTTCTCATTCCTATGACTTTGAATTTGTGATGTGAATTTATTCACACTGTACCAATGACAACCCATGGGAAAAACTGTGTTTAATAAACAGAACTCAACACCAATCCATTTATACATTTGTGTGTGTGTGTATAGGTATAAGTAATCTCACTGTTTGCCCATTTAAAGTCTGTGGTGGGTTAATTCCAGCCAGCACCCACACTTGCTTCTTGCTCACTCCTGTCTTCTGGAAGGTGAGGTAAAACTAAAAGTAAGACTAGTCTAGTGAATTGAGACAATGGCAGTTTAATAAAGAAAGAAAATGCTGCACAAGAAACCAAAACAGAGAAAGGAATTTTTTCAGTGCTTTCAATTGATAGGAATGGTTGGACTCGATTATCCGGTGAGTCTCTTCCAACCTGGTTATTCTATGATTCTATAAGTAGCCAGACATCAAGTTACTTCCTGTGAAGCAGGGCCTCAGTATGCATAACAGTTGCTTGGGAAGACTAAAAAGACCACATCTTCCCCTTTTCCTGCTCCTTTCTCTGACCTTTTTATTGGTGAGCATGAAAGCTTACAGCATGGAATATTCCTTTTGCTAGTTTGGATCATCTGCCTCAACTATTTCTCTTCCCAATCTCTTGCCCACATATAATCTACTTATTTTCATGGGGCATGAGGTGGAGAAATATTCTTTTAGCCACAAATGCAAAGCACAGCACCACACAGGATTCTATAAAGAAAAATTACTCCATTTTAGCCAAACCCAGCTCAAAGTCTCATTTCATACTTGCAGATGTGTGGAAATGGACAAATTTTATACTGTCTCATTTTTCAAAGAATTACCATTTTGCACAAAGATAAAATTATGAGATTTGTTCGAGAGTAAACCTAAAGATAATACTACACAGAATTAAAAATCATCAATGTTACAAGGTCTAGTCAATTTTTGGAAGTAAACTTTGACTGGTAATGGAAATCTGAAAATAATCAATGATTACAAGACGAGGAAAGTACTACTATATTTGGTCAGAGTAGTGGAACAACCTGATCAGGTCTTATAGTGTTATTGACCCTAAGATCTTCTAACTAACCTGAAACAAAAGATCTAGAACTATATGCATACATATATATACATATGTATATTTTGTAGTATTAAATTAAGTTTATACTGACAATATATAATTGCTTAATCTATATATGAAGAACATATCAGTCTTTAAAAATACTCTGGTCTTGCTAACCATGTTGAAAAATGAGTGGACATTGCATGTTCCTATAAAAGGATGAACAGAGGAATTTTCATTAATCCTTCATTAATTATTTGGGACTTCATTTACACTTCCTGAAGTAATACTATTATGTTTGTCTTCAGTTATGCAATATAAAACCAAAAGAATAACAAATATAAGAATACCTGAATGTCAGTTGGAAGTTACTTGATGCTTGAAGCATGTTTCCAGAATGGTTCTATAATTAAGTTTAGCAATTTTAAACATATTTTCTTTAATAATGAACACTCAATAACACAGAAAAGTAATAAAATAGATTTTGAAAAAAGGAACCTGGGATTTTGTAAATAAGAATCTAGTATATTATTCTGCTCATGATTACTTGTTTTCTTGAACACTCAAATATCAAAACGTGAAACAGAGCAAATAGCTCACCTCTGTCCTCTGAAAGTAATTAAAGATAAACATGAAATATGCTCTGTAATCATCACAGAAATGAAAGAGTGGAAACAAGATTTCCAATTACAGAAAGAAGAAATAAGCTTTTCTATTATTAGTACTATGTCAAACATACATAGCAGTTTCCTCTAACATGGAAGAGTTAACTTAAGTAGCAATTTTTTTCCAATCACTTTAAACGTAGAGACTAAAAGCTATGCAGAAACTTAGCTGTAATGACACTTGGAAGGCCTCTGGAATTTTTTTTGTCATATAGTCTGCAGTGCCCTTGTTTCTGTTGTGGTAATGGAGTATACAGCCTGTTGATTCATTATCACACAGAAGTCTATAGCTGAGCATTCTAGTACTAAGTAAAGAAAAAGAAGATAAAATTTATATGTGCACAGCAAGAAGCTGAGCTTGAGAAAAGAACAAGGGCTATGTTAATATGCAGAAATTCCAGTACCTTTGTTAACTACAGAAAGCTAGTAATCTCTTGTTTTACTTACAGTGAAGTTGCGGGTGGTGAAACAGTATTTTCTTTGCACCTATGTAAGACATCAGCCTAACAATCAAACTTTCTTGAAGCAATACCAAAAAATTTATAACATTGATTTATAGATTCATCAACATTACAGATAAAGGGATGTCATTAGTGTAGTACTGGAGGTCACTTTGTTCAGTTTTAAATCAAATTGTTTGGATTCCATTGGCAGGTTAGCTGTTGAAATACAAAATACAATGGAAGAGCTTTCCCCATGCACTGTGTTTTTCTTTTTTTTGGTTGAGGTGAGGTGGTGGTATGTGATTTATAGCTGCTACTGAACTGAAAATATTTTGTACTGATTGCAGTTAGAAATGAAGTAATCTAGTTAAAACTTAAGTCTTTCTATATTACATTTTTATGCTACCATATCTTTAGATAAGTTGACAAATACACAGTGCAGTACTCATCCACAGAAAACGTGCTGAAGTAAGGAAGTCTAGGAAAAATATAATGAAAGGGAGATTTGGAGAGAAACAACTATAAGGAGGGAATTACAGCACAGAAAACAGAATCTTAACAGAAATTAAACTGATTAAATGTGTTGAGGAAAGGACAAATGTTTGCTGTATATCTGTAACTAAACTATTGTTATGGTGTAGGACATGATAATATATATAGCTTTTTTTATTAATTTCTTGATAATCATGTAATAGCTCTTGTCACTACTGATTTAGAAGCAGTGAGAAGGCCAACTTGACCAGTTGTTCCAGAAAAGACTGGTTTGCATAAGTGAGGAAATCTTACGGCCTTCAGACCTATCCACCATGAAATTCTGAATTTGAAGCATGATTCTTCCTGTTATACTTCTTAGGCAAATTTGTGAAAGTTTCAGTAAAAAGAAAGTTACATTTGCATACCTACTTTCACACTGTCATTTGATGTGAATGACTACAAGGACAATCAAGATATACATAACATAATCAGAATGGAAACAATAGTCCAAACTTCTTGACACTCCCCCTAGGATATTCTTTTCTGGTAGCACATATGTATTGACACCTCAGAAAATTTCAGCCTGATACGCTAAGCAGAATGATGAGAAGGAGTTGAAACTGGAAAAGCTGGAACCACTAGGGATCTAAAATTAAATAATCAATAACTGAAAACCTCCTGAGTTGTGTAAGATGTAGGGTATAACTTATTTCAAAGTAGTTTCTCTAGTCCTAACATGATTTCTCGTACATGAACAGACTAGGATTCTTCTCATATCATTATATTATTTCTAAATTAACATTACTTCATTGTGCAGTTACCTTGTGTGGTGCAAAGTTGGTTTAGCAAGCCTAAGATATTTCTCCAATTATGTTTGACCTAGAACATAAAAGTGATAAAGTGATATCATAGAAGACATCAACAATTCTACATCCCAGTTTTCATCAGCATAAATTTTTATAACATGGTGTCACAACCCGGACCCACGAGACACACGCTCATGTCTGGCCCTGACAAGGGGGAAAAGTAGATTCGTTTGTCTGTGTGGCAATCCAGAGGCCAATAAGGTCACTCCCAGGGTGAATATCAAAACAGTATTTATTTCTGGCTCCAGCAAACCTAAACACACCAAGATACCAGGGCACACAACAAAGACACGGGGGTGCAACCACCCAAATTTACAGAAATGTTTCCCCAAAACCAAATCAAGTCCCTAGGATCCGATCCAACACGCACGCCATGAGGTAATGAGGGCAGGGGAGGGGGGGTGGGGGGAGCAGGGCCGAGAGAAAGAGAGAGAGAGAGGGAAATAAATCACCACATTGAAGGCAGCAGATGGTCTTGGGAACACGTGAACACGTGGTCCAGGCCATGTGGTCCAGGCTGCTCTGATTGAAGTGTGTGAGTCAGTGCCAGCATTGAGGTGAGATCCTGACTCCTCCCTTTCTGAGTCCTTTATCTCCATGGTTTTGGCAGGCTCCAGAAGCCAGCAGGTTGGGGGGTAGTGGGGGTAGCAGCAATGGCTGCATCCCCTCCCTCCGCCAAAGCCAACTGTGGGGCCTGACTTCACCCCAGTGAGGGAGAGCTGTGCCTGCACTCCCCCCGCTGAACCATAGCATGACAGACAAGCTGGTACCACAAGTGAGTAGTTCTCAGACAAAATGCTTAAGGCAAATAAACACAGTCTGACTTCACATTCCACCCCATGACTTAAACATTTGTCACAGAAGTCAAATCGAAAACTCAGATCCATGTTTTCTCATTTACAGTATGGATTTCACCATTTTGGTTGCTAACACTCAACTATATGCAAAGATACAGAAATCATAAAGCCTGAATGAAGAGGTTAAACTTCTGTACAGCAAAAAAAAAAGTTTATACAATGATTACTCATCTGCCAGCTAAAGTTTGACTAAATCCAGCAGAAGCCCAGGCAAATATGCTCTTAAAATTTAATATATGCCACAAGGAAATGGAATATGCTATTCTCCCATTCTTCTAGACACCTGCCTCAACGTATTTTGCAATAAAATGTGAAATTGCTCACATGTAAAAATATGACAAATGTAGAAATGAAATTCCTTTAGAAAAGTGAAGTATTTTTTCCACCTTTGACAACAGGTGTTTTTTCAATGGAAAACACAAAAAAGGATCATCTGATCATCAATATTTTAGACAGATCTAGTCCATAATATATACACAAATAGGTTGAGTGATAATAATATTGATAGAAAATTAAGTATAAATTAGGAAGGAATACCACAACAGGATGAAATTCTGTTTTAGCTGTCAGTTAATCATTGTTGTCAGAAAGAGACAAACTAGCCATTTGAGCAATGCAATGTAATTAGAAACATTTGATATCATAACGCTCCTGATTTCTAAATCACTAATGGAACATTGTTCTTGAAAACATGAAAAATTAAATCTGAACCAAAGTCATTTAAGCAGTTTTAGGTTACCAGACTTCTAAACATCTAGAATTACTTTGTGGAGACTCAAAACATGGTTTTGATAACCATATTCAGAGAAGAAAATGTGAGTTTTCCTGAGGAGTTTAACTGAAATTTGATGTATTGGACCTACTAAGGTATGCTTACTATAGTCTTCCTTAACTTGAAAATTATAAATAACACACCCACAACACAACCATAGAGGTAGAGACATTTTTTAACTTACTTAAGTAGAACATACCTATGAGTTTTTGAAGCTCTATTAGAAAATATATCTAGACTATTCTTAGTCTGTGGTCTTGGAAACCTTGAAAGGTCTTTAAAAAAGTAGAAACTAATGCTCTAATGCTCTACTGATTCTCTGCTGATACTTTTTAAGGTTTAACAGTGTAACTCAAGGAATTTACCCCTGGTATTTACTCATTTATTCCAGTCAAACTATCAGGAGAACTGATATTAAAAATGCACATTGATTTGCACTAACTGTAGCAGAACAAATGTACATTAATATAGTTAATATAAATTGCTATGGAAGTACAGTAAACATATCTTACTGTACTAGTTGTTCTTTAAGAGATTTCAAATATTATTGATAAAAGTGATAAAATATTTTTCTTCTATATTAGCTTCATAAGACATTCTGAGTACTATGTTAAAACAATACAGAATCAAAATAGTGCAAGTTTTCAAAAGCTAGATTTATTGAGGCAACCTATGACAGAACGTCACGAATTCTGTAATACTAACCATTTAAAGTCAAGAATATATTAAAAACAAAGCATGCTCTATTTTAATATGTTCCATTTCAATCGCATTTACTTAGACACAAGGGCTACTTAATTCACTGAAGTCCTGTGGCCTGCATCGTACCACATAAGAGATTCAATTACAGTGTTTCTTCTAGCTTTATGACATATGAATCCATTAATATCTGCAGAATTAAGCAGTTTTATGTCTGGCAGTAAAAGTCATGTGTGACTGCACTAAAGGAGGCTAAAAAGTTACCATATTTCAATGTAAAATTCCTTCTAATGAACTCTTTATTTAAGTAAAGATAATAAATAGAGTCTTCAGAATGATGAAACCTTCAGTGTACCTTCCTAAGTTACTTAGTCAGAAGCTTAATAGAACCAGTTGTTCCCAGTAGCAATTTGCCTCTATAGAAGGACAGTCAATATTCATAAAGCAATTTGCATTATGATACATCGATAACCCTAGCTTTATCAAGAGTAACTATTTCAATGGCTTGATTAGATTTTCATTGCATATTTATCTTTAATTAAATCTTTCTATATTCCCAAATCACCTTATTAAAAAAAACTTATTCAAGAAAATGACTAGCATATTCCACAGTTTTTTTTAATAACCTGATGATATTATGTTTTTAAAATACTGGAAATACAAAACATTTATCAAAAAATAAGTGAAAAATTGAATCAAAATTTTGTGTGGCATTTCTTTAACTAATATTTTCAGAGAACTTATGGGATATGAAACTCTGACAATCTAAAACTTGTATTTTTTCTTCAGCAAGTATCTTCCTCCTCCTGGTTCCCAAATATTTAAATGAATTCAATGGAAACACTTAGATACCATACAGCCCCAGGTGGCAATAAGTTTCAGTTGAATAAACTGTATTGTGTACTTTGTGTTCAGGGTTCAGTCATGCTCCAATATTAATACCCTACCATAGTTATATAATACAGCAAACAATCCATCTCCATTATTCCCTTCTGTTAACAGCAGGGTGAAAAAAAAGGGTACGAGTCATTCTAGTGATTTCTCCTTCCCCCACCTCTCCAACTTTCTCATCTATGTACATTTTGTCATCCCTCTTCTAGCAAAAACAACAACTAACCAAAAATCAAACCCAAATTCCGAAAGAACATATACATGTACATATAAAAATCAAAGACTCGGACACAGAGAAATTCATATAGTACTTTAACTTCTTTGTCTCTGCCATAAATTATTGCCTTTTAAAGTGTTTTATATTATATATTGGATATTGTCTAGAGCAATGACTAGTGTTTATGCCTATGAAATATCTAGTACACTTCTAAGTAAAAAAGCCAGAAAAATTAATTCTGTATTATTTAATAAATTGCCAGGAAAAAATAACTCATCAGATCAGATAATTCTCATCTATATTTGGATCTCTGCATTTAGATGATTATGTGAGATCACGTATCTACACACTCATTACATTGGGTGGAGGTCTGGTCATACTGTCATCTGGAGAGATTTTCAGCTCATCTGAATACTTGATCAGTTCAGTATGTTTTCATTTGATTCCACTCACTGAATTATGTCTCAAATGACCACAATGGGAAACTGGACATCTACCTAATATCTTCTCACCTAAACTGTAGCCAGCTAATGTTAGAAAAGATTAATTCCATCCACAAGAGTTTAAAAAGAGAGAATGTTCTTTAATATTGACTAAATATTTTCAGCAATATTTCTTATGTTTGTGTTGAAAGTGAACTTTATAGCTAATGTTATTTAAGTAATATTTCTGTATCCGGTAGAAAAATCATCTAGGAACATCCACTTATATTACATCAATACTAAGCTTCAATTTCATATTCCGTACCAAGGCTATTACCAGAGTACTATGCTATTTTTTCAGTTTTAATGCTGCACCACAGTCCAGCTGAAGAATTTGGAGCCGAGACTGCTCTTCTAAAAGCTCCTTCTGTACATGGCAGTGTTTTTCCTGTGTCAGGCCAATCTCTTCTTCCAGTTTTGTTATGTGATTTTCATGCTTTTTAAGCTTAAAACTAGTTTAGATTACATGGTATAATTTAGATGGAAAAGCTTTCATTCATACCAAATCTTTATTTCTTTTTTTTGAAGTGTCCAGTTTAAACAAACATTTTATTATATTGTTCCACTGATCTCATTCCCTTTCATCCCTGCTTATTAATTACAGGGATGAAAATTATGAGCAATCAAACATTTCTATTTCCACAGCTGTGTCAAGTTAAAAGTAAAAATAAACAAAAAAACAAACAAAAAGGCATTTCTCTCTATAAATACACAGGCAAGAGAGGGGGAGGCAGAGACAACTAGTTTTCTTAGGATTTACTTGGCCTTAGAAAATGAATTTAATCCAAATCTCCAGAGTGAGTAAAAGAAGTACTGTGGACAAAGTCACATTACGAGTCTTGTCAGATTGCATGCATTTATTACCCTTCAGTAAATATGAAGGTTAGCCTACTCCCTTTTTCACTGAAAGGAAAACAAAACCCGTCATTGCATTTTTTCTATGGAATACCCATCCATACACAGTGAGAGTTGTTGTGGAGTAGCTGGCTCCTGTGAGTTCACAGTCATTTGCTGTCTGTTATGACTTGGTCTTTTTCACTTCCCATTATTGAGATGGTGTTATTTATCAGAGAATCAAAGAATCACAAGGTTGGAAAAGACCCACAGGATCATCAAGTCCAAGAGGCTGACAGTTTCCGAAGCAGAATGCTGTAAGAAACTGTGTCAAAGGCTTTACTGAAGTCCAAGATGACAGCCACAGCCTTTCCCTCATCCAGTAGGTATGTCACTTTGACACAGAAGGTGATAAAGTTAGTTTGGCAAAACCTGACTTTCACAAACTCGTGTTGGCTGGGCATAATCACCCAGTTCTCTTGCATGTGCTTCATGATAGCACTCAGGATCACCTGTTCCATGACTTTCCCTGGCACTGAGATCAGAGTGACAGGCCAATAGTTCCCTAGACCTTCCCTGCGACCCTGCACAACATCACAACATCAGCCAGCCTCCAGTCCAGTGGAACTTCCCCAATCAGCCAGGACCGCTGGAAAATTATGGAAAGGGCTTTGGCGAGCACATCTGCCAGCTCCTTCAGTACTTTTAGCTAGATCCCATCTGGCCCCATAGACTTGTGTGTGTCTAGCTGGACAAGCAAGTCTCTAACCAACTCCTCAAATCTAGTCTTTGCTGATACTTAAGACAAGACTCTTCACTATCCTGTGCTCCCCAATCCTTATCTATAAAAATCCATTGTATATCTCCAAATGCATACATAAATGTGTGCACGTATATATGAAAACTTTGTATTTCTTAAAGTTTAAATTAAATTATACATTCTTTGCAAAATATGAAATCTGTGAATGTAAAATGCTAGATAAGAGTCAGATGTTCTTATCATTATTAACTATTATTCACGTGTTCTTTAAAATTTGTAGAATTTTTTCACCTATGAATATCATTAGGTTTTAAATAATGCAACTACTCATCTCAGTCCACACTGAAAGCAATTTTGAAGTTCTATTGAAGTGTCACATAATGTTATGAAGCATTAGAACTTTCTCTTCACAAACAAAAGATAAGTGCAAGTGGTATTTTCAAGAACATCACTTGCAATATCTCTTGCAGTTTAATGTTTCCTAAATTAAAATAATACTTTAAGTTATTTGTTGTTTTTTTGAAGTATTTGTATTAAAGATTTATGTCTTTACATATTGATTTACACATAAATCTATATATTATTAAAAATAAATGTTGGGCTGGCAGAACTATTTATAGAAGTGTAGATGTTAAAGATTTCTTGAAGAGTTTTTGAAAGTAGGTTTGAGTGGCGTAACAATTACAAACTTCTAAAAGATTCACATTTTTAAAGACTGCAATGCATTAACAGGTACCTTTTCAAAATGGGATGATGCCAGGCTCTTTTCCAGCAGCAGCAAGAAAACAATTTTTCAAGGTTTTTGTATAAAGTATATTTATGTTTTATGTAATCTGGAAAGTGTGTTTAACAATTAGGTGTGCTGATGTGCACCATCAACTGACCTGGATTAAAAATATCATTTTTTACATTAAAAAAATCATGGTTAAATAATACAAATTTGAGGTTTCCATGGAAACCTGCTGCTTTCGTAGTACCTCGAGCTCATAGATTTTGATAAATATTTTTTTCTTTATCCCTATCCCTAAATTTCTTGACTTTCCATAGGAAAAATCTAGACATGAAGTTGTCCATTTCAGCACTGACAAAACCTTCTTCTCAACTACTTAGCTGCTTGTTAGGTTCAATAAAAGCAAGTGCAAGTGGAGGATTAACTTTATGCACCAGTGCAGGTTAGGGGTTGACTGGCTGGAAAGCAGTTCTGCTGAAAAGGACCTAAGAGTCCCCGTGGGCAACAAGCTAACCAAGAGCCAGCAATGTTCCCTCACAGCCAAGAAAGCCAGTGATATCCTGAGGTGTATTAAGATCATGGGCAGCAGGGCAAGGAAGATTATCTTCCTCATTTGTCATGTGTCCAGCTCTGGGCTCCTCAGCTCAATAAAGTCAAAAGACCACTGGAAAGAGGCTAGAGGAAAGCCACAAAATAATGACAGGACTATAGCTTCTCCTTTTTGAGGGAAGACTGAGAGACCTGTGTCTATTTTAAGTGGTGCCCAGTGTCAGGACAAGGGGCAATGGGCATAATCCAGAATGCAGGAGGTTCAACCTGAATATGAGGAAAAACTTCTTTACTGTGAGGATGATGGAGTACTGGAACAGCCTGCCCAGAGAGGTTGCAGAATCTCCTTCTCTGGAGATATTCAAAACCCATCTGGAGATGTGCCTATGCAATCTGCTCTGGGTGAACCTGCTTTAGTAGGAAGGATTGGACCAGATGATCTCCAGAGATCCTTCTGTGGCTCTGTGATTATCCACCTATACAGTCTCGCAGACCATGTGAGCAAGATAAACATATCCAGATCACCATAAAATTCAGCAAAGTAGGTTGCGGAAAACCATATTCTTTTTTTGCCCAATACAGAAGCTAGTAAGGACCTGAATAAGAAGATACTCAAAGACAATTCAGATCGAACCTACAGGTCATTGAATTTGAGGGAGTTTCTTTAGAAGTAAGTCCCAGCTGAACAAGTCCGCAGGTCTCAACTCATCCAGGTGATGCTGTTTAGCTTCCATAACAAAATAGTGTTATGCCCATTAAATCCACAGACAAACAGCATGCCTGGAATTTTCAAACTTTGAACTGGATTCTGTAAAATTTTAACTGAGCACAGATGAGTTTCTGTATTTTCCTGACAAACCATGTGCTCATCACAGATTTCTGATCAGCTTCTTTTCTGGCAAAGAGTATTTCAAAGACACCTCTAAAAATGCTTTCCCCGAATTATGAAGACTTACCAGTTCCTTGTATACCAGTAGAAAATGTTGCCTATTGTGTTACTAAGGTGAGTTCCCTGACATACTTTTAATCTCTTGGGTATCAGTGGTGGTGTGCATGACTGTTGGGACTGAATATTGTCTGAAAAATTGAGGATTTGCTCAAGGCCAAATTATCTTGGTAAGTGCAAACAAAAATAATGTGTTTTTTTCTAAGAATGGTATTAACAAACACATGTGAATGTGTACTGAAAGAGAGATCATTTATAAAAAAGTGTTATATCCACTTTTTTCAAAAGTTCTGATATCTTCGAGAAGGTTAATACCTTGCTATGGCTCCTATGGATGGAATGGTTGGACTCGATGATCCAGTGGGTCTCTTCCAACCTCGTGATTCTATGACTCTATGATTCTATGATTCTATGATTCTATTTACCCTGTCTTCTGGCCACCTCAGAAATAAAAAATTAAATGAGTTTTTCAGACAGTTCTATGTGGTTTTAGCAAACATTAGTCGGGCTAGTACAAGGTGACCATAAATGACAAAAATTAATTGCCTGCTAAAGAATGTTCCTGCTTGTCAAATCTTCCTGACTTCATCAAGTCAGGCAGTGTACCAAGCCAATCAAGAAATTCTTTAACAGCTACTCCTTTTCAAAACTAGCAATATAAATAAGTTGAATGCCATTTTACTTTTTAGGCTATGTATGTTCTGAAATCTATTTAATTTGGAAGCAGGTTCTGATGCTGAATTTACTTTAAAAAAATCAATGTGACAAAGTGAAATATTCAACATTCAAAATACATCAGAATTAAGGATACTAAGCCCAGCATGTATGCATATTTACATGTTTATATCTATCTCTTTATATCATTACTTCATTTAAACATCCAGATTATCTGATAACTTTTATCACTTAGGGTAAATAGTGCAGTATTTTGATTTTTTTATCATCTGTCTTTCAGTTTTCTTGATCTTTCTTCAGATCAAGAGATGAGATGAATAAAAATATCCTTTGTTCAAAAACCTCTTTACATGAGTTTCCAAAATGTTCAAATAAATTCACAAATACCTTTTTTACAAAAATCCTGAATTATGCACACTGAACAAACCATTTAAGTCCAAAATATGATTCTGGAACTTATTTCTAATCCAATCAGTGGCAAATGCTTAATCTGCAACCAATAGACAATGTCCATATGAACCAGCTTGCATAATTTGAACTGAGAAACAGGGCTCACCTGTTGATGCAACTATAAGGAAAGTATACGTATAGCAAATTATTTACAGCACAATTGTGTTTGAGTGTTTCACATATATTAGCATCCCATGATGTGAGAATATAGCTCTATTACCCTTTTAGAGATAGGTAGTTAGGGTGAACAGATTTGGGGATGTGGGGTAAAAAAAGGTAAGGAGGGTCACATAAAGCAAAAAATAATTTATGAAATTGCTTTCTATCAGAAGGTTCATTTGAGATATGCAACACAAATTTATTTCTATTAGTTTGAACCAGTTTGAACCGATGTTATTCCATGCTGTTCTGAGAGGGATTGCTGTTTCAGTCTTTCTTATAGTCTTCTCCTTTTCATAGGCAATTTTAGTAGTTATTGAATCAGAGAGAGACAGAAAAACTTCTATATGCACAGGCACACACTGTCCTCCTGTGCAATGTGGATGACCTTGGCTCAAATCCACAGCCAGACAAAGGACAGAACTGAATCTTGTTTTTTTACATCATTTTAATGTTTCTTCATAAAGATCTTAAACTGTTCAAAGCAAATTATCATTGGTGACAGTTGTACTTGGGAAAGCTGAGCCTCCTACAAATAGTAGCATCTCAGATTGAACATTCAGAAAAGTTCAGATGAGTGTCTTGCGTGATTTCTGTGGGAGAGGACAGGAAAATATCTGGTTCTATCAGTCATTATCTTCATCACATGACCATTTTTTTTCTGGAGTTTTCTTTTTCATTGACTATAGACCTTTCTGCTCCAACAACACAGGATGTGAGCCTGGCAGACAACTTACCTCAATGCATATCCTAGATTAATTCCTTGATCATTGTCTTTTGCGATGCAATGACAATGGTAAATAATAGAATTTTAGTCTCCAAATAAGATATTTTCATAAATTGTAACCAAAGCTGCTGATCTGCTGATTCTGTCCTTTTTTTTTTAATCTAATAATCATGGAGGGTGAAGGTAAATATATTAACTTTGAAAGAATATTATATATATTTGCCTACACAACTGTCTGACTGAAAAAATTATCCAAGTTATAAACCAAAGCAAACCAAAACTTACACTACTTGTCAGTTTGTATTAATCACATGTAAAGAACCACAGGTTTAAAAACTTTTCAGTGTTCTTAAGGCAGTCAAAACCCGTTTGTCTATTTTTAGAATGCTGCGTCTTTTGAATATATGCTTCTTTTCTTTGTCATCTGACTCTTCCCCTGTTACAATTGCTCCCTGCTGTTAATTAGAGGTGGTTGTTATTTGATTAATATCAAATGTGTTATATATGCATAATATATGTGTCTTCTATATCACTGTCTTCTATATTTTTCTACTTAAAACATGCTCAAATGTAATGGAAATAAGCCAAACATTTTTTAATGACTCAGAATCTAATCTTATCACAATGAACAATATGGATATGATCAAAACATGACATTCTAATCCATTTGAAGTGTTAAAAGTTCACAGAAATATGCACTAATCACGTACAGAATTTCTCAATACAGCACAAGCAGGATTTCAAATGCATGAATGCATTCCATCTGAATATCAATATCATTGCTATGTGTAATTCTTAAGTTCTCCACTTCTCTCTCCATTTCCACAAAGTTTTTTTCTCAGTCTGACAATTTGCTTTTCTTGATTCCACATTGTTGGCATGGTTCCTTCTGACTTTTTGAAGACACTTCTCACATTTTTCAGACCTAAGGAGCTAGCATTCAACAATGGCTGTAACATTTCCATACTCTTCAAAGGTCCTTTATAACTGGAGTACAAGTGCAAGTTCATTTATTAGGACAGGATTATAGCTATGCTAAAATTAAATTTTGACATTGGTAACCATACAGTTACATAAGAAAAGTTTGCTATATAAGGAAAGTTAAACGTATGATTAAATGCCTTCTGGTTTTATAAATATCTGCACAGATAATTCATAAATAGGAAAGTTTGGAATATTCTATGTCACATTAGTGTAAGTGCCTATGTACTTTTGTGCAAATAAAAGTACTGTATTATCAAAAGTCTCTAATAGATTTCCCCAGGCTATCCAATATAGATTATTATTAAAAAGTTAATTTTAACAATTTTAATTTAAAAAAATTACAAGTATTTAATTGTGGGCTCTAATATTTCTAATGTAGAAATTTGTTGTTAGTATTATTAGTATTATAGAGCCTCCAGTAGTAAGTGAAATATAATTTTAATTAATTTTTCCTACAGGTCTGTACAAATCTATTACTGTAAGTATCCCAAAGAAAAGCATGCTGTATGGTCCTCCAAGTTCCTAATGAATGCAAATAAGCTGACCTTTCTCTGACAACTATGAATATTGTTTCACAAATTTGTTGTTGAAGTTCCTGTATTCAGCAACATACAGCAAATATTAGTTGTAAATAACTATTCAATACAAGAAGGTGTATTGTACACTTACCATGATGAATAAACATTATGACTTTGGGAATCAGTTCATCTGACCTATTTTGTTGACTAAGGCCTTCTAAGAAAATATGAATGCTCTCTTTACTTACATATATACACATAAAATATTTTGTATATCCTTGAAATATAGCTTGAATTCTTCTTTTTTTTAATTGCTTGAAATACAAATACCTTCAAACCTTGAATTATTACTTTCTAAAAATAACACCTTTCTTTAAGTAGGGCAGTGAACCTGAAATGAAAGGAAGATTGCAGTAAAAAGTTTAAAAATGCAGGACTCTACATTTAAAAGGGGTAATATATAGTAATTTAATGATGTAATAAAATGGTGAATGAATCCAACAGATATGAAACAACGAGCTATTGTAGTGCTACTACAACTAGTAGTTCACATAAATACTTTGCAAATGGTGCTAGAAAAATTAATGTATAAATGAAAACTGTATTATATTTTAAAGTGCAAAACCCTATAAAGGTTTAGGAGGAACTGATATTTGGAGCACTTGCAGTAGATCATTGTAATTTCTACAAAACATTTTAAATGTCTATGAAAGTGCCATTTAGAACATATTTGAAGAAATAGTATTTCTATTAAGCATGTTAATTACAGATACACATTGAACTCAGAAGCAAAACCAGAAAAACAGAAATCAAAATACTCCCAAACTCAGTCAAACAATAAAATTTTCTGGTTTATCATTTCTATTCAGAAAAAAACTGAAATACATATGGCTGAGAAGTATCTGCCTCAACAGAAGATTGTATTAATTAGCATGCCTAAAAGTCTTGTTCTTTTGAAGACAGAAGTTATTAATTTCTTAGAAGTTATTTCACTAAAATTATTAGTACTCTATTCTATTTTCATGTTTTGCAATAACTAAATTTCTGCTTTAGTAATCTTTCAATGCTCAGAGATCATAATAGAGTATCAACTAATGTCATGTTCCTATAGTGTGTGATATTTTAAAAGAATGGTCCTTTCTTCATGACATTTCCTCAAGATCTCTGCTCTCATACTTGTAATTCTTTCATGTTCAGAATGAATCCCTGCTACATCTCACTCAATATTGATCTTGAAGGCATTTCTCCCAATCCTTTTCCCAGTGTGGTCACTGAACAGTATAAAAGTTCAATAGGAAGATCAGCTGCTCATCCACTTTTTGCTAAAGCAATTTGTATTATGGATTTATTTTAGCAGTCTACAGTGGCAGTTGCTGTTTTTACTATTTAAATGCTTTGATTATCTGACCTTGCTTACTTTATCTTTTTAAGTGCTGTGCATGGGCTTTAAAGTTGATCAATAAATGGGGATTCCTCCACCACATTATGTTCAAATCAATCCTGATTCAGACTATTTGTATTTCACTCTTATGAGTCCATCTGTCTTTCTTAATTTTATATTCTCTTTTCCTAAATAATTTTGCCTGACGCTACAAATGCTTACTGTCAGGTAGATTTCCGTTGCAATCAATTCAGTTGTTCCCAGTAGTAATTGTAGTGGTTGGAAAGACACAAATGTATAGGATCATATCCTATATCTAGAAAGTAATCTCCAATATTATCATTATTTATGTATTTTATTTATTTGTATCATAGGTACCGTGAAAGTCAACAAACACAATTTTCCAGTTATTAAAGGTCTTCATATTTCCACTAATCTTTAGAAAACAAAGAGTTTGTGGACTACTTAAGTATAGCTTTAGCATTTTATGCTTATAATTTTATATCATCTGCATTGAAATCAAACTAAATTGTACAAGCGTATTCAATTTTTTTCAGCTTTTCAGTCTCTCTGAGATAAAGTAACAGAGCTAAACAGCGTTCAGCTATGTCATGGTACATCTTAGAGTTCTCTGATCAAATTCAAGAACTATAACTAGTCCTGAACTTGTGCAGTGTGAAAAAATGCATCATCTGAGAAATATTTTGTTATATAGGGTATTTAATTTATTTATTAGAGACAAATATTTAAAAAATTTCAAGTTTTCTAATTTCTTAGAAATTTTAAAATTTACCTTCCTTAATTCATAATGAAACATTTATCACAGCTATAAGCAGCCTTATCATGGATCTGTCAAAATAGAGAAGGAAAAAGAAACTAAATATAATATCTAACAATTTAGCTAACGTGCTGTTCACAGGTTATTGGGCACTTAGTGGATTATCTATCTAGAACACATAAAACTTACTAAAG
Source organism: Piaya cayana (assembly GCA_013389865.1). Lineage (NCBI taxonomy): Eukaryota > Metazoa > Chordata > Aves > Cuculiformes > Coccyzidae > Piaya > Piaya cayana. The sequence continues at coordinate 46,093 of WAAB01019737.1, forward strand.
TACTACTTTGATCTCCTTAAAGCATCTCCATGAATATCCAAAAAGGGAATATCATTTCCCATTTTCTTAACTAAATCACACACAAACACAGAAACATTCATTTGGATGTCCGTTATATTAATCTGAATTAAAATAGTGAGTCACTTCACCCATTTCCTGTAGTGCTTACAACATAATTCTCTACTTCTGTAATAAAGCATCGCAACTACAAAACAAAATAATGAGTGATACATATTTCATCTTCAGTCTTGCAGACTTGTGAACAACTTTTCACATGTGTGTAGGATAATTGGTAACTGATTTTGTGAAACTGCTGATATTCATACATTTGAAAGACCGAGGACTTGAATGTTCTTAAGTTCTCATACAACTTTACTCACCTCACTAAATAATGCACTCTTTTTTCCTGTGTAAAAAGAAACTTACCCATTTCTTCAAATTTTATTGTTCTTCACCTGATTGGGACTATTTCTGCTTATTCCAGGTTATTCCACACCCAATGGACCCTGAGGCCTTAAAGAAATTACTCTTCTTCCTCTTTGATGTTGTTATTCTTACCTTAAAATTCTCCACATTTTTCCTGAATTTTTAAGAGAAAATAGGAACCTGTCATAAGTCTAACAACAATTAAAAATTGGACCTTTTGTAATATCTGGGAGCACTTTTTCTTCAGCTGTTGTTCCATATGGTATACACAATGATGTCTTTGATGAGGAGGGAAGGACTAGAGGGGACATAACCACAAATATTTTAAACACTTATGTAATTAAAATATTAACATGACTTAGTAAAAAGAATGTAAGGACAGAAGTTTAAATTATATTAGCATCAGTGATGATGGTGGTGAATATTTGACCTATTTTGCAAAAGAAATAATTAAGCTTATGTTAAAAACATAGTTCAAGTGAAAGCAAACACATGAAGTAGGTAATAATAAATAGCAACTGTGAATGATGGATCAGGATTTTCACTGATAATTGCATATGTGCATGAAAGAAATGGCCTAGGCATCTAATGTAGAATGTAACCCATACTGAAAAAAGCAGCAAATATGGAACAATTCCTTGCACAACGCCATTTCTGTACTTTTCCGAAAATGAATAATTTCAGAGATGTAAAATAATAGTTTCTAAGGTTTGCCTATTTCAGACTTCAGTACATATGTAATTTTAAGTTATTGATTCATGAATGTACTGAAATTCTGCCCTCCCAGTATTTTTATAATGTATTTTAGTTAGTGCAGGATGTCACTACCAAAAACGTATCAGTTTTTTCCTGATAATTAATTTCAGGGGCGCATTCTATATTCTCCTTACAGAATTCCACTAACTAATGAAAATACGTATTTCATTAGGGAGAAAATTCATTAAGCATTTCTGGAATTTGTGGGTGTCAGGAAGTGAGTTGTTTTTGCCACAATCTTAGACACTTAGAAAATAAAATTGAAAATGCAAAGGAGGATAAGAATTCCTAGAAAATATTACACAATAGCATATAGTATATGGGGGGTGAGGGTTCTACTTATGTAGTTCTTACTAACATTTCTTGTGAAGATTTTTCATTTTATTATGACAGCAGAATGAAAATTCAAAAGAATTCACTGTGCCAAATATTATGCATTTCTGCAGAGCACAGCTTAAAAAAGACAAGTCCATACTGTTTCCCTCAGGTGAGTAAATGTTAAGAGAGAAGAATCCAAGTTTCATGATGCAGCAGCACAAAGCTGGGAAGTGAAAATTATGTTGCAGCAGAGTGCTGAAAATATGACTGTAAAAGTTAATCAATAAAATGTCTATTCCTGTCTATTCACTAGAGGCCCCAGCTGCACAGCTTCACACAATCGATACTACAAATTATTACGATTTCCAGGTTCCCACTGGACATTCCGAACAAATCTTTCAAGTGTAACAGGCTTATATTGGGGGGGGAAGGGGGAAGATTACCTTAGGTTTATTTCATCAAGAATAAGCATACAACAAGGCTTCTGACTTCTAGAAACTTTCAGTTGTTTCCCTCTGAAATACATGTTATTTTGGGCGTCCTGCGAAATTAGTTAAAACTATATTTTTATTATGGTAAATTAAGGAATGTAATGGACCTTTTATTGTTTTTAAATCCTAGTTGATAATTTTCTTTTTTTCACCACTTCCAGGAAAAATAACTTTTAATGTATGATTTCACAGCAAGGAACAAAAGCGGACTTTTCCCTCAAAGACCCCACGATACTCATAACAGAACATCAGCTCTCTGCGTTGTTTTAACTGACCAGTTTACGCTGTACTGCATTTTTCCTTTGCATAGTCCCATGCTCTCACCTTCATACTAGCGGCATTTGGCAGATTCACTAAGTAGGAAGGAAGGTAAAGTGCAGGACTGTATGACTTTGAATAAGCCAGCACCGAAGGAATACTACTTTACAACGCATGCAGTACCCTTTGCGGTGTCTGAACACAACCCTTAATACATTCCCAGTCCCAGAAGACCCAGGGGACAGAAATCCATTGTTCATTCTGTTTCCCAAGGAAGAGAACAGAGAAGATACCGACTGCCACAGTATGACTTTTTTTCAGGTACACAGTAAGACGTTGTTTTAAAAGGCAATTTCAATATTTAAAATCTCCAACTTTGTTGTTCAGTTTTTACCTTTACCAGGTCAACTTCATTAATAATATTGTTTTAAATCTGCAGTTTTATTTTGCCAGAATCAACAAATACTTCACTGACAGTGATCCTGCAGTAATAAGTCAGAGTACTTCTAAAAAGCAACAGTATAACAAATTTAAGGTTAAATCTTAACCTAAGCATCAATGAAAAGTAATTTTGATAACCTGTAGAACTAAGAAAAGATTCCCCTAACTCGAAGTTTTTTATGCTTACATACTAAAGTAACAAACTTCCAAATTCACAGAAATAATGTAGAGTATAGAACAGAAAGAGCTAGGCTAGTTAATAGTTTTTGCAAGTTAAAAGATTTAAGTTTTATTTGTTCATGCAAAGTATATTAAACTTTTAAAAAGTCACTCTGAAAGTCTTCTAATATTCATTTGAGTTTCTATTTCAACATTAATGAAACTCATTTTACTGAACTTTTACAAAATTCCTGCTTTCTCAAAAGCTGTATTTCATTACACAATCTATCAGTTGCAGCTGGGAGTTACAATTCTTTCTTTCCCGCCCTCCACCCCGCAACTATCTCACAGTAAGTTATCACAACCAGTAGTCCTAGAAGTTTGTAATCTTTTTATTTTCAAGGAAGTATCTACAAGAATTGGCAAAAAATAGCATTTTGGCAACTGAGGAGTTACTTGTAATCGGTAAGAAAACCTACTTCAGCAAAAGATTCAGGCTAGGTTAGGAAAGAAAATCAGTGACACTATTCTCCCTGGAGAAGTACTAGTAATGTCTTTAGAGACAGAACTACAGGTTGAAAACCACCAAGCTATTTTATTTAAAGTAATGAAGACACATTACTGAAGACAATGTTTTTTTCCATGAATCTCTTCCCAGTCTTCAACAGAAAAATAAAATATTTGGACTAAAAAAGGATGAAGTACCAGTCTGAAAGTCATTTACACTGAGCATACATAAGCATATTTTGATTTTAGATGCATAATGTTTATCTAATCTGAACTTTGCAAACCTTGTGGAGATTTGTTGAGATAGTCTTTAATGCTTGCCACAAATCTGAGATAAAACATTTAGATTTAAATGTTCAGTTCACGACTAAATGAGCATACTTCTTTTTGTAGCCAAGCTATCTTGCATAAAGTATTCATCTGTGCTCTGTGATATTACAAAACAGCTTGAGATTCTGTTTGTATACTTAGTAATTGTTTAATATATCTTCAGCAAGAAAACAGTAACTGTTTTCATAGAAAAATAATGAAATTAAGTGAGTAATTTTTATCATGGTCTAAATCTTGAAAAATCTGAATAATTAAGTAGTTTGTGGCTCGAGAGACATATACAGTTAACACTAAGCTAATTATTAAAAGTTAATTGTGAACTTTGTAGTTTTTAATTCTACCTAATAAATATTGGATTTGTCTGATAAGAGAATTATTCTTTTCATTGTAATCTGTTGTAAATTATACAGTATCTCTTTTTCTTTTTTTGTTAGCAATCTCTTATGTGCCTTGCTGTTGTAAGTAAAAGTTCAAACATCAAACGTCCTTTAATCTGTTAATGTCTTGCTTAGAAGCAACTTTTTTAACAAAAATTAAAGACAATAAAACCCATATGTAACCTTTGGTCTCTAAAAAGAGGAAGATGTAAATATCATTAATACATAGATAATAAATAATAACATGTACTGTTCTACTTCAAGACTACAGAATCTTTTTCATTTCAAAATTAAAACAGACCACTAATAATAGTATTTTTCAACATTCTAATTTTAAGTGTAGAACATATCTTAAAGCATACATTAATCAATCATTTAGATTTAATAGTTTATTCAATAGAGCTATAGAACATATTCACACTACATCTTACCTCAGAAAATGATTAATACAGTACATATTAAGAGGATTTATGGTTGACTTTAATGTCTTCTGTTTCTTGAATACTGAAAAAGCAGTAACTCACTTGTAATCACTAATTTCTTCTTCAGAAGCTATAATACATTCTCTCAGGGTCTTCAGCTCTGTCTGTGATTTTCTACTGTTCTGTTCTTCGTGAACTGTTTCTGCTATTTGCTCACTTAGCTGCTCTTGAGTTCCTTTCAAGCTGGATTCCATTAGAAGAAGTTTTTCATCTTGACTGGCAAGTTCTTGGGCTGAAAGATTAAAAAAAAAAAAAGCAAGCATTACATTTTAAACCCAAACAGAGTGATATTTTTGTTTTAAATGCAAGGCAGTGCAACCCTCTGTAAGAGCTGGGCAAATATTGTTTTCAAGAGAAAAGCATCATTCAGTTCCCAAATTTTGACAGAAAAAAATGTACTACAAATGTATTAATAGCTGGCTTAAGTCTCTTTCATTGTATTCCAGTAAACCTAAATAAAGAAAATTAGGTTTAATATTCTGCAACTATTTAAGCTGCTACCAAACCTTACTGTATAAATGCACATTCAGGATTTAGTTCATTCTAAAGCAAACGCTTATTGTCTTTGTATTTTGTAATGTATGTCAAGCCAGAATTCAAAATCAGTCTTGAAAAGATATCACCTTTTCTACCATTTCAGGATCAAAACACGTAGAATTTAATTTTAAACTGTCTATTTCATTATGATTTTTCATGAGCTAACAGAGCATATACATAGTAAAAACCTGTTCTTTTCCAAGGTCATCCAATAGATGGCAATCTTTCCCTAGACCAAAAGAAACCATATCTGTACATTGCCGGCTCCCTCAGAAAAATAAGTGATTTAAGACAAAGACATTTTTCCTTTGTTCTTTGTTGACCATTTTCCTAAAAGATATATGTACATAGGTTTTCATTTAAATATTTGACCCGTAGTATGTGCATGCAAGAGTCTGTGCAGGCATGCAGATATATGTGTACCTGTGCATACACGAGTTCATAACTATGGATTTGGTTTCATATTCATTTTATGTTTTTTTATATATATATGTCTTCAGACATATAGTCACATTCAGTTATCAGATTTAAGGTACCATGGAATAAAACTAACCATTAAAACAAATGCATCACAACAAGCATTTCATAGCACCCATTCCCTCTATTATGAAGCATTCAAATTACTTTGAAATTTGATATCAGAAAATTTAAGCAAGTAAGAAATCTTTAGTGATAGAGATTCAATAAGTATCATAACAGAGGAGTCCACATGATCATAAATAAAAAAGCCTTTTTTTTTACTGTGCTGTAGTATAATATTAGAGTGATAAGTACACCAGGCTTCAATGAAGTCAGAAAACAGTGTTTTCCAGGCTTAGATGGATAGAGACTTTTAAAGAAAAACATTTGTGTGCTGTTAACATGATTCTGCATTTATTGTCTGACAATGTTCACCATATGAAGAGGATCTAAATTCAACTATCGTATCTATCTTCCTGAATTCAGAACACCTAGAAGATCAATTTCTTTATATAAAAAATAGTTTTGTTCTTTTCTCATTGACAGTAGCAGAACTTCACTTCTCTCAAAACACAACAGCAGCCACTATTTCTGTAAGTAAAAAGTACTGTATAGAAAATGTTTAAATTTGTGCCTCAGGAAGGTACTCAGACAACATCAACAGCCAAAGGTTTAACAAACAGTACATATCAATCACAGCTCATCTTTACTGAGTACCACATGAATCTGAACCTCTATGAACAAATAAGTTAAATGGTTATTAATGCCAACACTTTTTAAAAACAGTACAGTCTCATAAACAACTTACAACTGGTTCGTTTTCCTGTCTGAAAAATAAGGCGGGATGTTTTTGTACAGAGAAGCATAAGCAACCATCATTCAATAAGAAATATAAATATAATAAAGTTATATTTGTCAGTACATTTTGAATCCATTTTTGCCACATATTTATGCATAACTTTCCTGTGGTACGTTGTCTTATTGAGATAAATATGACTACTTATTTGAGTAATGTTAATTATCTTTGAGTTCCTTGTATTCTATCTGGGTTTTTAATCATAAGATTGGTAGGTATTTTCCGTGTAATACTTCCGCTTCACTTTAAACTTTTTCATCCATCAATTTTTTTTAATGTGGAAGATAAAACTTCATATGTCAAATGAAGTATATTCAAATTTTAGGACTTAATAAGTTACTGACAACGTTATTTGAAATAACATTACCTGTATTGACCAGAAATGGATCTTTAAAATGTTTTAAAGTTCTTAGAAGTAGTTTAGAGGTGCGATCTGTGGCCTGGAGACAGAATTATCTTCCAAAATTTATTTCATTTATATCACTTTTTATTTGTAAATAGGTACAACAATGCCCTTTTTAAAAATTCGCATACCTATTTAAACACAGAAAAGCTTATTCAGTCACTACTTTTAATAGTCTGGTTTAACTTACAGCATCCTGGTTAAAAGGGGTTAAATTATTTTAAGTTTACCTATGCCTTGGACTTGAGCCTTGGTTGATCCCAAGCCAGAGGCACTAGCAGCTGCATGCTTTATTTACAATCCCTTTGTCAGACTTACAACTGCCCCAGGCTATAACATAGTGTACCTAATGTTCAAACTGGCAGGTAATCTTATGTCAAACATACTTCTTTGATTTAAAGTGATCAATAGATTCTTGTAAAGAGGTAATTTCTCTGATGTTTCCACCTTGCCTTTCTTACAGGTGATTCACACAAAAGCCTGCTTATATGATGTACGAACAATAAACAGAAAGCTATAATCATGTTTTTTCAGATGTTTCCGGTGCACAACGATTTTGGATCAATACCCTGTGTAATACAATTATCTGCAATGATCTGGTTGTATTGAAAAAGAATTTGCAGCAGACCTCTAGGGGGTTTTATCCAGAAACGTGTATCTGGCAATGTTGTGAATAGTGGAAGAGAAAATTAAGGGGTTGACACAGGCTGTCTATTATGTTCCAAATGACTTCATTAATATTTTATTTGGTGAAAGTAGTATATTTCAAGCTCTACAATACTGTGACTTCAAAATATTAATAACGCAATATCCTTGTTGCATTTGCTTATTTTGAAAATCAGTTCTGGCATAGATGTTCAGTGCAAAAGCCAAAAGTACCAACCAATGCAATTTATTCCCTGTAATTGAATAATTGCTTGTTTTTGTATCTTATTTTGAGTTTGTGGACACTATTCTTTTGAAAAAAAAATCTATATTCATTATTATGTAATTGCTAAAGTTGCTAACTTATCTAGACTGAGGATTAACCATATTAGTTTAAAAAGTCACCTGAAATATTAAAAATTATATCGAACTTGTTAAGTTCAAATTACAACTTGAATTCCCCCTACATCAGTAGGTGTTCTGGGACAGAAATGGATGTTAATTAATACAAAGATTATAGAATAGAAATAGAAATTTTAAAAAAAAAGTTGTGTTTACTTAGTTTTGATGAAATTGCCATCTATAGCTGTAATTTTACCCTAAGGCAGAAAAAGGAACCTTTCATATTCATTTGGTAACAACAATCATATGCCTATATGATTGAAAATTCTATTCCAGTAGACTGTGCCAAATTCACATTTCTGTAATATTACTATTTTTGTCATTATTACTTGTCTCTGCACTGCTTGTGCACGCCCTGCAGTGCCTGATTTAGCTGCTGAATCTCAGTTCTCAGTATGGCGGTTTCTGTCCCTGTCTGATTCTTTTCTTTCCATGTGTCCTGGATGCTGGCTTTCAGTTTCTTGACCACACTGTCAAGGTGCTCCACCTCAGACACTTTTACTTTGATACCATCCCTTGCCTGCAGGAAATCAGCTTCCGACTTGCTCAGAAGGTCATCTCTTTTGCGTATTGCCTGTGAAGACAAAAAGCATTCCAATAGTGCTTTTTATGATGTACTTTTTATACTGCATCCTGCTATTTTGAGCTATAGGATATGTGAGATTATACAGCACCTCATTAGCAACTGGGTCAAGTACCCACATCTCCTCTAGGATCAAAAAGTTACAAAGACTTTTAATTTAAAAAAGTCTGTTGAAGCAAAGATTCAGTATTACAATAAATACATCATTAATCAATACTTATATGTTCAAAGGCAAGAAATATTCCATGTAATTCTGAGAGAAAGTGGGAATGCAGTTTGATCTAAATGAATGCTTTGCCTTAAAAAAAAAAAAGAAAAAAAAAAAAAAAAAAGGAGAAGGTTTGATGAATTAAAAAAAAAAAGGAGGAACTGTTTTTAACCTCTTGGTGCCAACTGCAGCAGAGTTCTTTCATTCGACACTCAGTCAAATGCTATAGGTTAATGTGGACATACCATGCTACTTTCTTTTCCTCATAGTTTAAACTTATCTATGTAAAATTACAGTAGACTGTTTTGTTATTATTTGAAGATGTTACTTACTGCTTGGACTTTGGATTTAGAAAGGCTTTCCCTTAAGAAGACAGTGCCATGTTTTTAATTCTTATCTGCAGTTAAGTACATGATGCAAGTTTCTAGGTATAAGTTTCATATCAATCATTATTGAGTATTCATGAGTGACTGGGCTTTATTGGCTTGATGCCACACCTTGATTCTCTATCATGCTCCATCATGCTTCTTTTAATCTGAATATTTAGTACTCTTTCATGTCTTAATTACAGCAAATTGCACACAGTTGGCACCATTTCTTGAAATTAATCCCAGAGTACTTTGTTTCTGTCAAGCACAGTCAAAGCCTTAGAGAATAATAGTAAATGTTATTGCAGATCTAAATTTAAATGACTGTCTATGTATTTAACTTAAGCCTTTAATTATTCGTGCCATACTGTTTTTGGTTCAAATGTTAAACATTCTTTATTGAGAATGTAAAATTGTTTCAGACAGCTTGAAACCAGTGATGTTAACATGACAAAAATTATTTGTATTAACATATTTTTTCAGGTGCGTAAAACTTAACAGACAGCATATAATACCCTGCCTGTAATAAGTTTCCATTTCTTTTTGTTTATTCAGTAAATAATAAAAAGGTTCTAATTACGCAGAAGAGACTGTTGGGGGTTTATTCTCCTCTGTTGTTCTTTTTTGTTTAACAGAAACATTAGAAATTAAAAAATCAATACTTCTTCCTCATCAGTTGATTTCTAAGCTGTCTACAGACAGCCTATGCCTTGTACATCTCTTTCTGAAATCCAGTAAGACAATTAGGAAGATGTTGATTTTTATTATATTTAGTATACTGAACATTTTTTGTGCTGGTAGCATTCACAGTGAAAGGTAAAAAAATAATAAAACTCAGTGGCCTAGGTACATTTTGTGCCAAGTATGACAAGGTATCTTCTGACACTGGAAATGAGAATGAATGAGATTTGCAGTTAAAACTAGCAAATACATTTATAAAAATATCTACAAACCTAACAGAAGATGCCATATTACTGTATTTTATTTTTATCAATCTACATTTTGACAGCATTGCTATCATAAACTCCAACATATCTTGAATTTAGAGACAAAACTGGAGAAATATATACTTACAAAATTGTGATAAAGTATTTTTTTCTCCAGAATTCATAACAAATGTGTATGAAGTAGAGCATGCCAAGCTCTTTCACATTCTATTTTGCAGTGTGATTTCAAGAGACAGCTGTTTTCCTCCTTCTCATAGCAAAAGCATACCTGATCTTTTTGCCTATAAAGTTTCCTGGAATCTGTAAGGTCTTTTCAAGTGGTGTTATCTGCTGTCCTAGCTGAGCAAGTTCCACTTTGTGTTTCTGCTAGGAAGCTATTGCATCCAGATGCACTGTGTATAAGGTCTTGTCTAGTTTTTCAATTTCAAGAACAGATTTTTGTTTCTTCTCCTATTGGTCAAGTACATTAGCAGCTTTGGCTTTTTGTTCCTGAAGAATCTGCTCACATTCTTCACTGTGTAGGACTTTTCATTGTATTGATTTTTCAATATCATGAGCTCATGTTTTAGATTAGAAATTATTGTACATTATACCAGATGTCCTGTTTCAGTTATCTATCATTTAAGAAACATAAATTATTGTTCAATTTCCATATTTCAAATGATGAAGTTGCTATTTGTGATTTGTATTTTATTTTCAGCCAACAGAAATATTTGGAAAGATTTATTAAATGTATGTGTTAAAGAAATTTCTCATTTGTAATCCTAAAATAAAGAGTTATATCTTCATTACCTGTGAAGACACAATTATATAATAGTGCTATTGCTCTATCTCCAAAAAGTCTACATAACTATTTCATGCATTTTATCTAATTCTGATTGAGCTAGTTAATTTATCTAATTCTGCAATATATTTTCTTATATTTACTAAATCTTTAAGTGTATAAAACTTCATATGAGATTTCCACATTGGATTTGTATTTCCCAGATCAAACTGAAGTTGAAATACGACTTTATTTTTTTCAGAAATCTTTAAAAGGTACAGAACCTATTCTGATATATATGATACATAGGTTAAACAATTATTTAAATACGGTGAAAAATCACAGCACAGGTTTCTGTTTCTAAAAAAAAAATATCCATTTTGTCCTTGAACTTTGGACTACTTAGACATTATATTTGTAATATTCTTTGGGGATTCCTCTTCCTTAGGTCTTTTTTTACTATCCCTTTGTGAAAAAAGGCAGGCCTTCTGTCAGCTGGTCAATCATTTTCAAATATGGGGGTTTGTTTGTGTTTCTTTTAATCCAGATATTTGTGACTTCAGTTACAAGGATGTCAGTTTTTCTGACTTTCAGTGGTGTGGCAGTCAACAACATGTCTAGTCAACAACATGTCTAGTCAACAACATAAAAAAGCACAATATGTAAAAGCTACTTATGTCAGAGAGAATAAAGCCTCTAAATAAGTATATTTATGAGCATAGTTGCAGGTATTTCATTGTTATATTTAACCTTGCTCTTAATCAAACTCTTTAGTTACTGTGAACGTAAAAAAGACTTTGAATATCCCAGCTGTGGGGCTCCTTAGATAAGAAAGATTTTTGTTTCTCTAAATGTTCAATGATTAAATATTTAGAAGCACTGATTTTATGTCTTTTTCTTTCCTTTTTTAATATGAATTATTTTCTATTTAATTAATTAATATCTCTTTCCATTTAATTAACAATAGTTACTTTTAATTATTACTTTCTTTTAAAATGTGTTTTGTTTCATCATTATTTATTAAAAACAGAAGTGCAATTATTAACCAAATGCATAAAAGCTATACCTCTGCTAAAAGATCTGCCGTTCTGCATCTTCGTAGTTAAGACTGAGTTCCTGCTAAAAGTGATCACATTAAAGCAAAATCAACAAGCCATGGAATTAACTATGCTAGCTGGCTAATTTGTATGCAATTAAGGGAAGTGTTAAAATAGCTAGAAATTATCCTTAGATTGTTTCCCTGAGTTCAATGATTGATATTTTGGAGAAAGGTTGGAGATCTTTCCTACACGAGACCTCTTCAGATCTTCTTTTCAAACCTGGGACTTCAATATCACAGATTTTTTTAAGAATTCAGAAATACCTCCAGTTTTCAACCTCCAATTCTTGTCAAAGAAGACAGAGAACTATGTGACAGAGACTTCAAAAAAAATTAAGACTAATGCCCACTTATTGTTTATTCTTCAGAAGTGAAAGTTTGCTAGGATCTACGGCAGCGTGTGGCATTCATTTATCCCTGAAGGTGGTTTGAACTGGGTTTTAATAGATATAAACAAAAAATAAATAAAATCACCTCATCAGTATTTAAAAGATGTCTGGTTATGTTCAATAACTGTAAAGTGTTACTTCTCATATTCAAAAATTACAAACTAATATTTTTCAATTGAAAAGAGCAGTTGTATTTGTTTTAGACTGAACAATGTATTTAATCAATTATGTCTTCTGTCCTAGAGCTTCTCGCCTAGCTAGTGTTTAGTATTTAGAAATACATTTAATTTGGAGTTTAACACTTCAGGTCATGCAGAATCTACTATAATACCTAACAGGCTGGTCTAGTACCCAGTAATATGCACTGTTGAAAGAAAATGCCTTCTTTCTGATATAAATTTTTCCAGATTTCTCTCCTGACTTCATCACTGAAACTTCTTGTCTTCCGTTAGATTAAAAGAACTTCTAGTATTATGAATTTTCTACTTCTGTAGTTGCTAGAAATTACGTAAAAATAAACTCTTATATTTTCAAAGAGATACATGACTCAGATTGTCCTGTGTCTCACTGTGAGTCAAATTTCAGGCCTCACATCTTTTCAATTAAACCATCAACATTTGCTGTACTGATTTTCAACGTATCAAGCAATCACTAAATAACAATATTGGAGTAGCAGCATCCTCTCTCTTTATTTAAAAAGTGGTTACATCTCTGTAACTCTTAGAAAAATCCATAGATATAGATCAAAACCCTTGCCGGCTCTGTATCTTAATGAATGTACATACTGAATTTGTTATTCAGCATGATTCTTAAGTCCTTTTTGCTATCATTTTCTAAAATTAGCCTCTCACCCTTTAGGAATGGTGTTTTTTGAGATCTCAACCAAAACTCACAAAACTGTGCAGTTTGGGAAAAACAGTGGTTTAAATATATCTACTTTTCTGTAGGATTTAAATCAGTCAGCAACAAAACCCCTGAATTTGCCATTTATCACTAGCACTTTTTTTCATCCACACACCTTATCAGAAATAATTTTGTCTTCTTCCAGACCACTGACAATATAAAAACCCAGATCCTTTTGTAATTTCACTACAAATGCTCCATTAGATAATATTTTAAAATTTATCTTCTTTGATCTCTTAGCTCACTGTTACTGAATTTGATGAATCCAGCAATGACAGCATGTAGTCCAAAATCTGTCTCCATGATACGGTGAACAGAATTTTCCTTGCTGTCTCTCTCATTGTAAGACCTTCTTGTCTAATGTGATGATTTCTAACCTCCCTACCAGACTGCAGGGAGATTTTTCTGAAATAAAACTTTTTGTCTGCTTGCTGCTTTCCTCACATTGAAGTTTCCTTCATGCTTACTTGAGGTATAAAAAGCATTGTCCCATACATAAGGGCAACTAGTTAGAACACAATTATTACTGATGATCCCCCAGTGTATTTCTGGTAGCTTTTCAGTGATGACCTGACAAGGTGTCAGATGCTTGACAAGACATCAAGCACTGTCACAAAAGAGAAAAGCAGCACTCTCTCACAAGAGAGAAGCAGCAATATATTTTATTGATATAACACAGTGAGTTAACAAAGTTCAATGGTTTACAAGATTCAACAAGATTTGATGGCTAAGTACACTTGATAATTTACTGTATAGAGGACAGAGTCAGACAAGAGTCAGGGATACCATCACATTGAGTCATGACATTTAGAAAGAACCCCATTTCTTTCTAAACTCATTCTCAGAGAAGAATCTAGGTGCAGCTAGATCCAGTTGTAGTCCCAGACTTGGTCAATGGTTTATGTCTAAAGGATTACATATGTGTAATCCATCCTTTACATCACTTAGCAAAGATTTCAAAGTGTAGTATGTTATTAGTCACTTACCAAGGGATCTATTGCAAAAAGGAATCTCTCAACCTCGAAGAGTAACCTTGAGAGGCATCCCTACTCAAGGTGAGATCCTGACCTGCAGCCTGCTGCAACACATGGGAGATCAAAGATCTCTTAGGCTTCTCACTATTTATAGAGTAAAATGATTGACTCATAGTTATATCTGCATATTAACTGCAGATGTTTCTTCAAAATTTGGTTTGAGTTGAACACTGACCATCACTGTCAAGTTAGGCACGTTACCATAAATCAGCCCTTGGGTATTGTGGACCGTTGGGTATCTGTCTCCCTGAAATACACCTTGAGTCAGATGCAGCTATCATGACCAACACTGATGATCATTGCTTGAGCGATGCTATTGGAAAACGTCATGTTACAGGGTGGGGACATTACATTGTCACCAGTACCCTTCCTGACCAAAAGTTCTTTGATATTTCATAGAATTATAGAGTGGTCTGGGTTGGAAGAATCATTTAGTCCAAACCCCCAGCAGTGGATAGGTGCATCTTTAACCAGATGAGGTTCCTCAGAGCCCTGTCCAACTTGATCTTGAATATTTTCAGGCATGGGATGACTACCACCTATCTAGGAAACCTGTTCCAGTGTTTCACCAGCCTCATGATAATTTTCTTTATTCATTATATCTAGCCTTAATCTACCATCTTTTAGTTTAAAACCATTATTCTTTGTCCTACCATAACTGGCCCTGCTAAAAAGTTTGCCCCTGTCATTCTTATAGGCCCCCTTTAAGAACTGAAGTGCCACAATAAGGTGGCATGAGAACCTTCTCTTCTCTAGGCTGAACAATACCACCTCTTTCAACCTTTCTTCACAGGAGATGTGTTCTATCCCTCTAATAATTTTTGTGGACCTCCTTTGGATCTGCTTCAACAAGTCCGTGTCTTCTTGTGTTGAGGACTCCAGAGATGGAAGCAGTACTTCAGGTGTGGTCTCACCAGTGCAGAGTAGAGGGGCAGAATCACCTCCCTTGACCTAGTGGCCATGCTTCTTTTGATGCAGCCCATGTTCAGCTTTTCATCCACCAGTAATCCCAAGTCTTTCTGGGCAGGACTACTCTTCATAGTACAGTTTGTATAGATCATAGAATCATAGAATGCTTTGAGTCGGAAAGGACCTTTACAAGTCATCTAGTCCAAATCCCCTGAAGAAGCAGGAAGATCTTTAACTAGATTAGGTTGTTCAGATACCAAGGCTTTCCCTAACACAGGTGTAGAATCTTGCACTTGGCCCTGTTGAACCTCATGATGTTCACACGGGCCCTGTTTTCAAGCTCATCCAGGTTCCTCTGGAATGCATCCTGTCCCTAAGATGCATTATTCTCACTACTCAGCTTTGTGTCATCTGCAAATTTGCTGAAGGTGTGTTCAATCCCACTGTCTATGTCTTTGATGAAGATAATAAACTGTACTGGTCCCAGTACAGACCCCTGAGGTACACTGCTTGTCACCAGTTCCATTGGGACATTGAGCCACTGACCACTACACTCTGGATGTGAACATCCATCCAAGACCTCATCCACCCAACAGTCCCCCTGTCAAATCTATGTCTTGTCAATTTAGATGGAAGGTTGTTGTGGGGGTCTGTGTCAAAGGCCTTACAGAAGTCCACATAGATGGTATCTATAGCTCTTGTTTTGTCCAGTGGTAGTTATTCCATCATTGAAAGCCAATAGGTTTGTCAGGGAGGACTTGTCCTTGGTGAAGCCATGGTGGCTGTCCCCAGCCATCTCCTTGTCCTCCATGTGACTTAACATAGCATCTAGGAGGATCTGTTCCATGATCTTCCCAAGCATAGAGGTGAGGCTGAAAATTCGGTGGTTTCTGGGATGATCCTTTCTACCTTTTTTAAACATGGGTGAAATGTTTCCCTTCCTCCAGTTGCCAGTGGCATGACTTGACTGCAATGACTTTTCAGATCTCTTGAAAAGTGACTTGACATCTACCACAGCCAATTCTCTCAGGACTCTTGGATGCATCACATCTGTCCCCATACACTTATATATGTTTAAGTCCCTCAGGTAGTCACAAACATGATCTTCTTTTATGTAGGAAGGATTTTTCTCCCTCAGTCTCCATCTTGTGGTCCATTCATTTGACCAGTATGGGAAGAGAGACTGTCAGAGAAGACTGTGGCAAAAAAAGTTGTAGAGTACCTCAGCTTTCTCCTTGTCTGTTGTAACCAGTTTGCCAGTCATGTTCATGAGAGGGGGAACACATTCTTTGACTTCCTTTTCTGGCTGATATGTCCTTCTGATTCTTTGCATCCTTTTCTGATCCCATCCTTACACTACTAGGCAGTGTCCCTGTAGTCTTCCCAGCATACCTGTCCCTGCTTCCACTACCTGTGCATTTCCTTCTTGCCCTTTAGTTTGACCAGTAGAACTTGACTCAGTCATGCCAGTGTCTTGCTATCCTTTCCTGATACTTGACATATGGAGATCAAGAGCTCTTACACTCTATGGAAACTGTCTTTAAAGATCTGCCAGCTCTGCCATGCGCCCTTGTCCCTGAGGGCAGTTTCCCAGGGGTTCCACTTGAGTAATTTCTTCAATAGCTGGAATCCCTGGTGACTGGAAGAAGGGTAACATTGTGCCCATTTTTAAATAAGCGTAGAAAAGATGACCCTGGGAACTACTGACCTGTCAGCCTCATGGAACATGACAACAAGATCATGGAACATATCCTCCTAGAAGCTATGCTAAAACACATGGAGGACATGAATGTGATTAATGGCAGCCAGCATGCCTTCACCAGGGGCAAATCCTGCATGATCAACTTAGTCGCTTTCTATTATGGGGTAACCACAGCAGTGGACACAGGTAAACCAACAGATGTGATCTAGAATTCTGTAAAGCCTTTGACACAGTTCCCCACAACATCCTTCTCTCTAAGTTGGAGAGATATGGATTTGATGGCTGGCTGGTACAGTGGATAAGAAACTGGTTGGATGGTCATATTCAGAGAGTAGTGGTCAATGGTTCAAAATCCAGGTGGAGATCTATGACAAGTGGTGTCACTCAGGGGTCCTACTGGGACCAGTGCTGTTTAATATCTTCATCAATGGTATAGTCAGAGAGATTGAGTGCACCTTCGGCAAGTTTGCAGATGACACCAAGCTGAGTGGTGTAGTTCCCATACCAGATGGACAAGATGTCAACCAGTGAGATCAGGACAGACTGGAGAAGTGGGCCTGTAAGGACCTCATGAGGTTCCACAAGGCCAAGTGCAAGGTCTTTCCACATAGGCCAGGGCAATCCCCAGAACACAATGAGGGATGACGTGATTGAGAGTTTACCTGAAGAGATGGACTTGATAGCCATTGATAGCCACATTCCATTTATGGAATTCATCCCATCAAGTTCCAGTAATGACAACCAAGTCATAGTTTTCTAGCAGCATGGCAGGTTCCATGTCCTGTTTGTTGCCCATGCAGCATGCATTGGTGTAGAGGCACTTCAGCTAGGCTTTTGGATGTGTCACCTTGTTAGAGGGACAACCATTAATTCCTTCAAGGTATTTCACTGGTTTTTCCCTGTTGGCTGTTGTTAACTCATAAGCCCCTATCTCATCTCCATAGGTCTCCAAGTGTGCTGCGGAGTACCCAGCACATCTCAGAACAACAAGCTGAATGCCCTCGCTAGCACCTTGTCCTTCCAACCTTGCCATGTCATCCCAAGCCTGATATTATGTGCCTCCTCCTTCAAGTCTAGCTTAAAGCCCTGTCAATGAGCCTTGAAAGTTCCTGAGAAAACATTTTACAAATCAAAATTTGATTCTGACACAAAACACACAAAAAAATTTGTATTGTATATGGAAGACAATGCAGCTCAAAAATCCCTCTACATTTTCCTTCCCTCTGATCTGTTTAGTCCTGTGGTTGCAGAAACAGCAATGCCTGAGCAGCACATAGAAGAAGGTCAAGTTAAAAATGATGCAAGAGAGATGAAGGCAGATATGCCTGAAACAGAACTGCCACCTGGGTGCTCAGAGAATCACAGCCTTATTTAGCTTCTCTTCAGACACAAACCAAATATATTTTAAGATTTGCAAGCATGTGCATAATGATGTTTCCTGCCTTCCTTCTCAATTAACAAAAGAATATCAGAGTTTGTTTTTTTTCTCCTTAAGTTAATCATATTTTTAGACTCTTGAGATTTTTTTCTATATATTGAGATTTATTCATCAGCTGTTTACAGTCTCTTGTCTCCTATCATTAATTCCTGTGCTTTTAATGTCTAAACAAGGTGCTTTCTAAAGTAATAAATCTGTTTATCATGACTGTAGGAGTGAATTCCGGGTACACAGTAAAGTTTCCTTGAACAATTCCCGCTTACTATTTACAGTACCAGTCAGCCTATATTCACAGAGAATCCAGTAACTAGATAGAAAATAGCAGAAAGGAACGACAAATTGGTTTCTAAATTAATTCTAACAAATACCTGATAAATAATTATGGTGTTAAATGTGGTTTATGCTGTACATACAAACAAATTAAAAGTAGAAATGTTCTGTGATAGTTGTTTGCAGTGTCATAGGAAAAAATAAAAGAAATGAGGAAATAAAAAGCTAAATGCTCTTAGATGTCTTCTGCATCTGTTAATTGGCAGCAGGTACCAGGAAAATCTTCACAGATATCTGCTAGATGAGGTAGTGAAGACTTGCAGCAGGCTGAGAAAATAAAGTGAAATATAATGCCATCTACAAGTTTATTCAAGTGTACAGACATTTAATCTGGAAGTATCTGTCTACTCATTGATTACTGAGTTAGAGTTGTGGTTATGAGTATGTAAATGTTTAATTTTTTATTTTCTAAAATTAAGTGAACAAAATCTGATACAGAAGCATAAAATACTCAGGTAGGGCACCTAGTGAACACATTTTTCAATAGTTCTTTTCCCTGAAGGGTTGCGAAGTTTGTCTGAAGATTCTTAAATTTCTCTATGTCTTTTTACACAAAACCATCCTTTCTGCTTCTGGTACTCATGCTGTTCTGATTCTTCAATTTAAAAAAATCACAGAAATTTTGAGGGAAAGTTGTCAATTTTATGCAAATTTCTGGTTGATCAAGGGAAACTTGAAAGCAAGGATAAGTAGCAGTAGAAATTTCTGCTTCCAAAGATGTAAAGTGTTTCATTCACTCTCTAGCAAATATGTGAAGAGCCTAGCAAGTACAACAAAATAGTGCTAAAAAGCCTAGAAAGCTTAAACCAGGAATTAAATCTTGGTGACATCTGAAATGCCTGTTTTCTGGTGCATCTCACATCACAAAAATTATAAAACAGAATAGTATTTGTAAGGTTCACAAGAATAAGGAGAGTGGTTTCTTTTTGGCAGATTAATGTAAAATGTCAGCACCCAGATTATTTCAAGTTACCTTCTCAACATCTAATATCTAATATTGTAATTGAGATAAATAGAAAATAGAAAAAGGTAATGGTAAACTTTTAGAAAGTACTTTTATGGGGGGTTTTTTGTAGTATTACCTGGTATTAATCTCTGGGCAACAGTTATGCTCTTTTACTTAAACTTGATTTCATTTTTGCAGAGTGGTGCAGTTTACCATCAATGACTGTGTAGTTTACTCTGTCTTCCCCACAATCTCTGCCAAAAACTCAACAGTTTAGGACACTGTCATGGAACACTCTTCAAAAGAACACTGAACCCAGATCTCCCATGCTTTTGCAAAAGCATAGTCAGTAACAGAATGGAAAACCCTCTTCTCCTTCCACCTACCCTCCTTTAAAATTACTGGTGAAATGCTCAAGACTACGGGCTATATGCTACTTTTCCTAACATTCTCCATTTACCTCCTTAGACAGTATTAGCTTTCATTTAGCCTGGTATCTCTTGTGAAGTCCGTTCTAAGACAATACTCCCTGTAGTGGGTTATGGTAAGTTGGACGCAAATAGCAAACCTTCCACCTTGGAAGCTGGTTTCCTGAATGTCAGTTGTTACCAGCAGTCAGCTCTATAATGATAAGTCTCTCTGAAAGTAGTCTCTTTTTTTTTTTTTTAATTAGCAGTAGTTTGCTATAATGCTATATTGGAAATCTGAGGCCTTGTGCAAGTACTGCTTCAAATGAAAATCCTGTCCATACCTTAATGCAATAATTGCAACAAGCCCTAATTTCTGTGTCTGTACTAGGCTCCTTCAACACACGCCCTTCCTTTCCATGGAAAACAAGTGTGACCGAAGGAAGACAGTTCTGTTCAAATGAAAAACCTGGTCTAAACTGCCAGGAATGAGGATCGAATTACATGGCTCAGGGGGAAGATAATTTAGAAGATCTCATTTTTTAATCACAATATCTAAGAGTCCAACTGACGTAGTCAGTTTTCATATAGTTTTATACACATGTGGTCTACTAACAGGTTTCTAAAACTTTTACTTGCATGCCTTTTTTGTGACTTTCTGTCCACTTTGAGCAGAAAACTCATGCATGACTATGTGGCAAGAAAATCGCATTAAACTAAGGGCACATGTGGACCCTAACAAATAGCATTACAGTTCCTTTATGACCAGTCTACATAGAATTTTTTAATAATATTTTTCCTAGAAATAGGTAGTTGTGTGGTGACTGATCAGTGCGTCCTTTTAGAGAATAAGGCAAAAGATTCCTGAATATTTCAGTGTACACTATTTAGGAATAAAGTACATTTAAAATTCTACCAATTCAATATTAAAATATATGCTCAAAGTTATTACAAATATATACACCAGTTCCCAAAATAAACTAATAATGATTTAATTTAAACTGTTACTTTTGTTAACGTTTATTCTTTCTAAGAGTTAGTTACTAAGTTATTTTGTATGGTTTCATGGCTAAATAAAAATTTCACTAGAGTATTTATCTTCTTGATTCCTCATCTTATTCCTCTGTATTCTATAATTGTTTGCCTTGTCCTTGAATTGCACCTGTGATGATGTTTTTGTTAGAAGGTAGCAGTACTGCAAGCAAAGTCTTTTTTAGAATAATCATCCATTCTTTTCCCTTTTTTTAAGAACTCCAAACAGCTTTGTAAATGTGTAATATCCAAGTCTAACTTTCTGACAGTTTCCTCATATTGCTCAAAATACAGAAAAATAATCAAATCTACAGGAGCTTAATTAGCAGAACTGCAAGGTAAGGGAGCATGCATTAAACAATAAATAACTCGTGGTGTTAATGAGCTAGTTTGAAGAGGGGCAAACCTTACTGCAGTATTGACAATGAAACAGTTTACTGTCCTGTGGAGGCATGTGTTCTCTTAGAAATAACAGTTCATTTAGGAAATTTTGAAATGTGTCCTCTGAGCACCAACAGAGAGAGTGCATAGCCCAGGAGGAATCTTGGTGTAGGATTCTTGGCATATGGTTGGAGAATGGATATTTTCAATAGTGTTGAAAATGTTAGCAAAGTGCAAGGTACAGAATATGTAACTGTTCTATGGGGAAAAAAAAAGTTTTTTTAAAAGAAATATGGCTGTTATAATTAAAATGAAACAGTAATGTCAGGTTGATTTTTCAATATTTGTGTGTACATATACTGAATGCTATTTTCTCTCAGTAGAGCTAGTGAAAATGTTCAGCTCGTCTTCAAGAAAGAGGCATTTTCATAAGTAGGTTTAGAATTTCCTGTAATCAAAGAGACTGTAAACAAGACTAATGAATATCTTGGCGAGTCACATAGCAGATCTCAAGTACACAGGCAGACAAAAATGTCCCATCCAAAGATGAAGGCTTCGGAATAAAGTTAATGGGTTACTCATACATAACATGACCTTCACCAGGTCAGTTACTGGCCATTGTCAGAAAAAAACAAACCAAACCAAACCAAATCAGAGAACAAAAAGAGAAAACTACAAAATAAACCCCACAGTATCGAAAGCATTTATTCAAAATTTATTTGGAGAGAATAAGTGTGCAAAACACACAAAAAATCAGTATAGCACTGCTATAGTTTTGAACTAACAGTTATTGTTGCTCTAGATTTCATATAGAAGAAAAATAAAATCAGAATAGCTGCCGGCAACTTTATTGCAATTTGTATGATTCATTTTGGGGGCATACAGAAACCTATCTTAATAAAGATCATACAGAAAAATATTGTCATAATCTATATTTATAGACTGTTTGGAGTGTTGAGCTATAGGATAAGGAGGAAAATGTAAGATGAACAGAATGGAAATATATTTGTGAAGTATGGAGAAGGAGAAGGAGGAGGAGAAGGAGAAGGAGGAGGAGAAGGAGAAGGAGAAGGAGAAGGAGAGGATTTTTAACTGACACTAAGTTAGTTATTAGAACAAGGATAATTTAGAGAGTTATGGACATAACTTGTGTATTTTAAAGCTTATTGCTTTAGGTTTGAGCCCCGTTTCATGAAGAAACAGGTGATTTCCTTTTGACAAAGATTAATTAATAGCAGTTTCATAGGAAACTATAGGATTTTTCTAGCAGAAGGTATTTTGGGTAAGCAGAACATTTAACAATATCACATCATGTAGGGTAAACAAGCAGAAGGTACACCATACCTGAGAGCAAGTCTTCAGCTGATTTTTTCTACTAAAAGTACTTTGTGAAACTTTGAAGACCTGGCTCATTTTAATCAATACTCACAGGCCTCCATATTCACAAGCAACAAAGTTTATAAAACGTTTAATCAATCATTAAACTTTTTCTAATATTCATACTTTCCCAAACTATAACTTGAAAATTTATAAATTTCAGGATCAAATAAAAACAGCTTCATAGAAAAATTATACCAAACTAGAGAAGTTTTTATACTGGTGTATGTTGAGTATAAAATTAAATAATGTGTATTCATATTGTATTTGTTTAATGTGCATTTAATATATTTAATATACATAATATATATTGCATTTGGTTTATCTTTTGACGATATTTACATTCAAAAGAATATATATGTGATACAGAGAAAGTTTGATATTTATTTCAAACATCTACAGCATAAAATTCAACTCTTATACAAAATACATGAGTGCTAATTATTCCCTGTTATAAGAACTATTTGCATTGGAAATTTAAATGACATTTTATTGTACTTATATAACTATGATACATATAATGTAGCTACACCAGCACTTTCAAATGAACACTATACTTCTGTTGCTTGTTCAGTAATTCCAGTTTTCCAACTCATTGCAGCTGTTTCTTATATTTCTTTTGTTATGGGTGGTGTTTTGAGGTCTTTTGGGTTTATACTTTGAATATTAAGTTCTTAAAACTTCAATTCATTTCAGATAACTTTATTCAGGACCTATATTTATTTTTGTAGAACTAATGCTTTACTCTCTACAGTTCTGAAACACAGAACTGTAGTAGAATTCATTGACCACCATATTTCTTTCATTTGAAGCTATTTGAATCCAGGAAATCATGTTCTGTATCTCCTGTGCACTTATATTTTGTTACATACAGTTTATCTCAAGATTTATCTAACACTTTTACTTGTCATAAGGGTTATTAAATTTTTTTTAAGATATGAAGTCATACAGGAGTCTTGAAAAAAGAAAAAAAAGTATGCCATGCTGTTTACGCTCTAAAGGTTTTTGCTGCAAGTTGGACTATTTCATGGGTTTGCATCCCTGTCTATTAGTCTGGGATGCCATTTATCATGTAAAACATGCAACAGATCCACATTAATAACTATGTCAAGGTTAGTTTCCTCAGTACGTTTTCCAAATATATTGGCAGGACATCTATTTGCTTAGTTGCATAAACAATAGTACACAGCAGTTGCAATTCCTATCAAATCCTTATTTCCCTGCTTTCAAAGACATTTTAGAAGATATGTAACAATGGTCAAGGAACAATAATGATGTCACCAGCAATTTTCAAGTAAGGACACTGTAGCCATTAAATTGTTACTACCTGCATTTTAATGTATACAAGCACCAGTTTTCAGATCAATTTTCTCTTCAAATGTCATTATGCTGCAGGACCATATACTTTAACACCAAAAAAGAATGGAAGATATACGACAATTTAAAAACATATTCCTAGCTTAGAAGACTGTGTCAAGAAGAAGAAGGGAAGAAACACCCAAAATGGAGGCCGACGTCCTAGCAGTGAATCTTGGAATTCTTTCTATGATAAATATGATTTGAAGATGTACCTCTTTATAAGGAGAAAACTATCATACATAAAGACCAAAATATATGAAAGTAATGATATTTTTGTAAAATCCAGGACATACTTGTCAACTGAAATAATTTTGATGTGTTTCTGATCTTAAAACAAATCCTTATGATATGAGTGTGTATCACTATGCTTTACTATGACAAAAAAGAGTAAAATTATTGAAATAATTTTTTAATGTCCCAATGAAGTATATAATACCTGTTCTATATGAATCTTTTGTTCATGCTCCAGTTAGTAGTTCACTTTCTCAGCTTGATTTAGTTATCTTCCAGTTCATTGCATTTATCATGCTGCTCATGTATCTACATCTAGATTTTCCCCTTCTTATTCAGTTTACTGACCTCAGCCTTTTTAAATATTCAGCTATTAAAAATGAAGACATTTAATTAATGAAGTCCGTGGGAGCAGTGAGTCCAAGTTTTAGAAATTATTCTTTGCTCTTAAATGGCTATTCATTGTGACTATTAGGTAAAATAACTATCTGGCACCTGAAACATATTTCTACATAAAAACTACTAATTTTTAATTCATCCATTTCATTACACAGAAAATTTTCTTACAAGAAGAAACCTTGAGATTAAGAATCTCTCTCTGGCTTCTATTTGCTTAAAATGCAAGATCTTATTGCTAGAACACATTCATCTGTTTTAAAATTACAGTGAAATTATTATTTACACTGTATTTTTAAAGAAACACCTAGCCATAAAATTCAGCTAAAATAATGTAAAATGCTCCTGCCTTTAGTTAAGTACAGGAAAGAATCCATTGGTTTTCACTTCCCATCCTGAAAGTTCTTGTATCTAAAGAATGTACCAATGTTTGAGATGCATGAGAAATTTAATTTTCACTACTCAGTTTGGCAGAAATCTGACTTCAAATACTAATTTAGAGAAAAAAAACAAAGAAAATTTATAGCTTTTTGGTTCTCAACTAATACAATGCAAATAATGGAACTTAACAATAAAAGAAGTCATAAATGATGATGATATTTCCTTCTTAGTCCTTACAATTAATTATTTTTGAGGGGAGACTCATCTAGGAGTTTGCCTATTCATAAAACTTTAAAAAAATCTTATTGTAAACCTTATATAATAAGTAGAGCTCTTTTCTGGGTATGGAAGTTCTGTTCATTAGTGTCTAAGAGAAAGTATCTTAAAGATTAAAAAATCAGAAAAAGACTTAGTGATAAAAATACTTTTCATATTATACTTTTATATCAGTCTGGATGAGTAAAATGACTTTGGAAAATAAAATAAATAAATGGGAATGCCATAAAAATGAAATATGTATGATAAGGATTTAAGTTTTATGCACATTTTTACTTAGAGACTTGACTAATTTCCTCCACTTGACTGGAGACTGGAGGCTGGCTGATGTTGTGCCCATCTACAAGGAAGTGCTGGGGAAAGTCATGGAACAGGTGATCTTGAGTGCTATCATGAAGCACAGGAAAGAGAACCAGGTGATCAAGCCCAGTCAACATGGGTTCACAAAAGAAAGGTCTTGCCAAACTAACCTGATCGCCTTCTATGAACAAGTGACCCACCTACTGGACAAGGGAAAGGCTGTGGATGTGGTCTTCCTGGACTTCAGCAAAGCCTTTGACACAGTTTCTCACAGCATTCTGCAACGGAAACTGTCAGCCTCTGGCCTGGACAGGCGCACACTCTCCTGGGTAGAAAACTGGTTGGATGGCCAGGCCCAGAGAGTGATG
>WAAB01019737.1:84228-97001 GCA_013389865.1 Piaya cayana
TCCCTCAAAACTCTTGGGTGGACTCCATCTGGCCCCATAGACTTGTGGACGTCTAGCCAGGCAAGCAAGTATCTAACCACCTCCTCTTGGATTGTGGGAACCTTGTTCTGCTTCTCCAACCCCTGGGGTTTTGTGAAGAGGGAACAACTTTCCTTACTATTAAAGACTGACCATGTCAAACTAGTTACTGAAAACTGACAGTGCTCAGGGCATGTTTGTTTCTGTAATTATAGTCATTCATGAGAAATCTACTGGTGGTGAGGTGCTGAAATTAATTCGGGATAGGTTCCTGTGAAACTTACCTTCCTTATACTGTAGCTCTTACAGCAGTGCTGAACCTTTCACAACTGCTACATGGCTTTATACCATACTGTTTTCCAGATTTCTAATCAAGAAGTCTCAAACTTGAAATATTCCAGAGCAAGCATTCCTTGCTTGCTGCATCAGTATTCATCAGTACTTTTGTCATCAGAGAGCATTTCATCAGCTGTCTAATGATAAACAGTGGGCAATCATTCATGACCATGTAAGGAGACTGTTTAATGAAAAGCCTTTGCTGTTACTCCTACAGATTTCACATACTGAAGTAACTGAAGACTTCAGTAATTTTTTTTCTTTAGTGTTTGTCAGATACAAAATAATTGTAATGTCATTTGTATTGTTAAAAAAAGGAAGGTGTTAGGGTAACTGGGATTTTGGTTAGCTGGATCCTGCAAGGTTAAAAAACACACTGGAAATGACTATTAGACAGAAAACTTGCTTGCTGTTTACAGAACTCTAGATGCTGAAATGCACATAGTATCTCCCATATATCAGTGGTCATTGAATGTTATCTTTTCTAAGAAACTGAAGGGTGTTTTCTTTGAAAAGACACCTGGAACGAGTTACTGCCCAATTATTAGGATTTTGCATACAATAGCCACAAGGATTTATCTTCACAGAATTTTATGAAAAGAAAGAAATCCTATCTGTTATTCATCAAAGAGTTAAGCTGCAGCAAAGACAGAAAGGCACATGTAATATCTACACAAAGAATTCTCAGTATTCTTCTCTAAGATACAGTGGCACATTATCTTTTTTTTAGGTTCCTGCAGGGTTAATTTTCTCTTTCTTTTTTTTTTTCCTTCTTTTCTGATGTGAAGTGACTATAAAATGGGATTTTGCAGGAACAGAAGGACAGGGGTAATTGGGTGAAAGAACAGCTAGCTACACAGTCTTTGGGGACTGCTTTCATCATGGAGCTTGGGAATTCTTTATCATGTTTCTTTTCCTTTACATTTTTTCCGGTTTTGTTTCATTAGCCTAAGATTTTTCAGCACTGAACACCTCTTGCTGTAGGTTTCTGCACCTGTGTTTCAGATCCCAATTCTAAGATCTTGGAATGCTCAACAAGCTGCTTTCAGTCATGTGTCAGCAATCCTGGCTAATTGAAGAAGTCCCAGTTGACAGGGGTTTGGCAAGAGTGATGCCAGTCTGTAAGAAGAGCCAGGAGAACTACAGGTCTGCCTGTCTGACCTTGATGCCATGGAAGGTTATGAAGCAGATAATCTTGAGTGACATCACGTGGCATGTACAGGATAATCGGGTGATCAAGCCCAGTCACCATGGGTTTATGAAATGGAGGTCCTGCTTGGCTAACCTGATCTCTTTCTATGACAAGGTGACCTGTTTAGTGAAGAGAGATAGACTGTGGATGTTACCTAGCCTTTAATAAAGCCTTAAACATCAATTTCTCTAAGATTTTTCTGGAAAAACTCTGTGTTCATGATTTGGGCAGGCATAATTTTCACTGGGTAAAAAAAAAAAAAGNNNACTGGGTAAAAAAAAAAAAAAGGCTGGAAGGCCAAACCCAGTTGTGGTGAACAGAGATAAATCCACTTTGTGTCCATCACAAGTGTTTTCCTGAGGGCTACCTGTTGCGGCCAGTTCAGTTTAATATGTTTCTCAATGGTCTGGATGATCCTTACACTCAGTAAGTTTGCAGATGGCACCAAGTTGGGCAGGAGTGTTGATCTATTTGAGGGAAAGACAGCTCTACAGAGGGATCTGGACAGGCTGAATCAATGGGCCAAGGCCAGTTGTATGAGATTTAACAAGGCTAAGTCTTGAGTCACAACAACCCCATTCAGAGCTACAGGATTAAGAATGACTGGCTGCGAATTTACCTGACAGAAAAATTAGACAATAGGAGCCTGAATATCAGCTAGCAGTGGTCCCAGGTGGCCAAGAAGGTCATCCTGGTTTGTATCAGAAATAATGTGACCAGCAAGAGTAGAGAATTGATTGTCCCCTGTACTCAGACCTAATGAGGCTGCATCTTGAATACTGCATTCAGTTTTCGGCCCCTCAGTACAAAAATGACATTTTGCTGCTAGAGTGTGTCTAAAGAAGAGGAATGAAGGGCGTGGAGGGTCTAGAACACAAGTCTGAAAGAGCTTCAAGTTGCATCAGGGGAGGTTTAGAATCAATGTTAGGAAAAGGTTACCCATAGAAGAGGTCAATTCACTATCCCTGGAGTCATTTAACAGCTCTGTACATGTGATACTTAGGGACACAGTTTAGTGGTGGACTTGGCAGTGTTTGGTTAACAGTTGGACTTGATGATCTTTAAGATATTTTCCTACCTAAATGGTCCTTTGATTCTGTAATCAGTCCAAGATATTTTTGCTGCTTGAAAGTAGTCTGCTAGAAGTTAGCTCTCTAAATGTAATTAACAGAACACATACATAAGGGGCTTATATATTTCATATATATATTTGATATTGCCAATGGCTTCTTAAATAAGTTTAAAATTATTTTTAAATATGTCATAAATTATTTTAAAATAAGTCATAAATGATAGTTTTGCTGCACATTTATGTTTTGATCACGCATAAACACTTCAAACATTTTAACAATGGAAGTCTTCACTGTAAAAACCCTGAAGTAGAGTTCTATATACCTTTTATGACATGCTTCTAAGAACTACGTAGCCTTGACAAGTTGAGCATTGTCAGTAGGGAATACTGGATGAATTCATCCAGACTGTTGTCTGAGTGCAGAACTTCTCCATTTCCTTTCTCCTCTAGTACAGACAAAGTACCTAACTAAATATGTATTTAAGCTTTAAATATTTATAATTTTCCTTTTTTTTCCATGAGTTATATTATTATTTTGTAATATTTCATTTCTTCTTTTTTTTTTATTTTCCTCTCTAATAACCATTCTCTTTTTTTTTAAAAAAAAATTTCCTTTAATCTCACACATTCTTTTGGGTTGTACCTGGTAACATATCATAACACTTGCAATCTTTTTAAATAAATTGAGATGTTGAGATCCCCCACATCTTCTCTCTGTATACTCAACAAAAACAACCTAGAGCTTGGTTTTAAAAGAAAGTTGAGTGAAAGTTTCAGGGTGAAGGCATAGTCTTTGTAAAATTGAATAGTGCTTTTTCAGTTTTTCTGGGCATCATTATTTTACTTTTATGTTCATAGTGTGTATGTTCGTTTCATTTACAGTTCTTTATAAGAGAGGTACGAACAGTACATGTTCTTTATCTTATTTAGTTGCTATAAGGAAAGGGTCTTGATTTATGCATGGATTACATACAGGGCATCTTCATTTAAATAAGAGTACCATATGCAAGCAAATTCAGGTTTCTTTCAAAGTAAGATTGAATAATTTATGCCTAGTACATATCATTTGCTTTTTTTTTCAAATTGACTATCAGACTGTTTTCAGACAAATTATTCATTCTATGCTTTACTTTATTATCTCCATGTACAGTTCCCCTTATCTTGATTAGTAGCTGTTCAACCTGGTTCTCATCGGTGTTTTTCTATAGCAGAAGAGACTACAGAAGATTTCAAACCTCTATCCTAAATGACTACATCTTCTTTCCAGCCTGATGTCCTATGTTCTCAAAAGTAAATAAAGGACAAGTTGAATCTTAACTGCATTATACATTTTTGTATTCTTACGAGGTCAGACCACTTACACTGAAATTGTGGTCACTGAGAAATAATTAAGCACTTCATCTCTCATAACAAAATATATGCCTGTGAAAGTACAGGTACAATAACATAACAGTATAGTTAATAAACCACCTTTAAACCCAAGATTTTTACTTATCAATACCTAAGCCTTGCACAAACAATTTCCTGCATCAAGGTCTCTTGCCAGGGTAATAAGATGCTCCATCATGAGGTGATATATAATTCTGTCAAAATAATCTTAGAAAGTATATAATTTTGAATCACTGTTGGAAGCAGAGACATGAGCAACTGCAAATGTGTTCTTCTAAACTGGGAATGTAATATAGAATTAAATGCAAATGACAACGTTAATGCAACATTATGATTGAGATATGACACAAACAAATGTCATTAAATTCAAAGTATGCTTCCCACAGCAACCATAATTCTGCTGCTTTGCACTTTCTGTACATATTATATTGTATTTCTATGCCATATACTGTGCAGTATTAACTTCACTGTACTTTCGTATATTCACACTGTGACTGAATGATGGTTGTTCTGGGAACCAAAACTGAGTTTCCTATTTTAGTTAATGTAAAATCTCCACAATAATGTTGCATTTATTTTTTTTATGTGTTTAATTTTCTTTGGTTTTGCTGGTTGGGTTTTTTTAAAGAAGACATTTTTCATTTCAACATATCTTGCTTGGCTAAAAGTCACTGGTTTTGCAGATAAGTAAGTATTTGAGCTACAATCAGAGCCATGAATGCATTTAAATTAGTTATTGTTCACTAGATTTTAGTCAGCTTGAGGTGGTTTTTTTGTATTTTTGGGCTTTACCTTCCCAACTTCACAGCTTGAGCCTGCATTTCAAACCAAATAGACAGAGGTCTTAGAATTTTATTTTTTAAAAAAGAAAAAGAAGTAGTCATCTGCTGGGTCTCTATTTCCACCATGCTAACCTACATATAAGGAAAGACCAGCAGGAACTCAGTAGGCTACCTACTGAGGCCATGACACCAATTTAAATTTGACAGGTTCATTAAGGTGCAAATTTTTGGCTGAGTGCCTAATTAACATTCACACACTCAAATGTATAACAGCTTAAGAGAACAATACATGTCTTGTGTTGACCAGTTTCTTTATTTTTACCAGTTTGATTCAATATATATCTCCATATACGTTAACCCAAGAAACAGACATACCATGGCGTACATTAAATTCGGTACTTGCTAGTACCAACTTAGAGCTCACACATTAGTGAGATAAGACACAATAGGAAAACAGATCAACAGAAAGAAAAAGGGTTATTTTTTGAAGAAGCTCTTTAATACCATATAGACTTCCACTATCATAAGAAGGAAGCAATTTAAATAATTTTTGGAATTCAACATGCACAAAGTGTCTTAAAAGACAGAGGGAAAAAGGAAAACATTTATTTCAGTTTTTCCAGATTTTTGTATTTTCCAGATAATACAGGGGTTTACAATTCCTGAAACATAGTTTTTTCTCTTTTTACCTCTATGAAAATTTTTAATCACTAACTTTTATTGGCATTTATTTCTATAAAATTGAGGAATGCTTATACTTTGCATTTATTTCTTCAACTACTTTGGAACTGAATGGACCTCATTGAAATTAAGGTAAGTTTTCTTAAAACTGTAAATAGCAGCTTTCAGTATTTTTCCAATGTATGTATCTATTATGTCTTGATACATACTTAGCCTTAGGAAAGTTTTGCTAACATAAGCTCATGAAGTTTATAATTCTCTTTGATTTCATTTTGCTGAAGTCTTTGGGATGAAGCTCATGTTAATGATGTTTTGTAAGTAAAGGAGCACACACTGGACAATATTTGTCCTGGAGTCTTTCCTTAAAATGTTCTGATATGCTTGATCCTATTTTTCTTTTTCAGAGCTTACCTATGAAGAAATGTAGACAGAAAATATGTCTTTCACTAACTGTTGCCTCATGATTTACACTGGACTGAGTAGAGTATCTGACTCAGTGTAAGGTATAAGTAGCAAATACATTGTAAAGTACAGATAAACTAATTAAAAAATCATGAAGACTATAGTAGTACATATTTTTGAAAAGAGATTACCGTGATACTATGAATGTCACTTCGGTTTATCCAATCTGAGATTCTGAACATTGTTTTAATAATTCTGTTCTGAACAGCTTTTCAAGTCTAATAAAACTACCTATGCTTTACTTCTAATTGTTGCCCATGGCAGACATTGAATAATATTTCTAAAAGCAATGAATGAGATATTATGTATGATTTCAATGAAGCATTATGTTCAAATGAAAGCATACCTAGCTTTCAGTACTGAAAATAGTGATGGATTCTTCTAAACTGATAAAATTACATTGTATGTTCTGGTATCTTTGATTAAATACAGCATGTGACCTAAGTTACTATACAATGCGTATTTTTCTTTTCCCTGTGTAAGTTTTCATTCCTGTTCCAAGACAAAATTTCAGTTTATTATTACTATACTCAGTCTCAATGCAATATTTTTTGTTTCCTTATTGAAGAGATGCTGTTCTTTTTAAATATTTACTTATACTTGTTCTTGTCTTTTTTTCCTTTATTTTCTCTATATTTATAAGTTGGAGCACAAGTCAGCACAAGAATTACCCACTCATAACATTTATGGTATTGGGACAAAGCTAGCAACAGTTCTGGCCCAGAATTCCAAGTTTTATTTGTTTTGTGTAACAAATGGGAGGAAAAATATCAATCTATTTGGAAAAGGGAAAAAAATATTTAGGACTTCCCTTTGAAAAATATAGGTGAAATAGGAGCTTTCCAGAGTTATTTTATTCACTACAAAAATAATAGTTAAATCCTTAATTCTTACCTAACACCAGTAACATTAGAATCGAAGATTATATGACCAAAAAGCAAACTCTGATCACCTCATAAATCACACAGAAATTTGTATCTGGTGGTACACATTCTAACAAAACTATATCCATATACACCTTGAAAGATCAAGACTTAAAGATTTAATATTTGCAAAATAAATATGTAACCAAAATGTAGTGTCATGCATGGATTTACATCACTATCAAATTAGAACATTAAAAATTCAGGCCCATACATCTGAATTCACTATAATATTTTAAAATATTGATTGAAGAAACACAAAATGCACATTAAAAATAGGCAAAATATAGCATAAAAATTAATGCAATACAATTACGAAAAGGTAAAAGTATATATTGAAATGTATAACATTCTAAAATCATTTAGTTCATGTAAATGAGATACTGGTATCAATAAACATTTAAGAATGAATGAGTTGTTCAGGACATTCAAACACAAATGCACCTTGTGCACTATAAAATACTTCAATTTTGCTATTTTCTAAACACAGAAAAATGTATCCCCCCTATTCAGAATATTGAATGTCTTATGAAAAGTGAAAGGTCATTTGTAACTGTCCAAAGGATTGATGGAGTTGAGATACCTCCTTGACCTTCACCCTGCACTCATAAAGAACAGTCTCAGATGACAGAGCATCAGGCAAGTTTTCAGAAAATGTCTTTTCTTATTTTATATTGCATAGCAGGCTTGTTACCTGATATTTTTCATAATTGTATGTCAAGATTTAATTACTTCATGTCTTCCCTCATTAAAAGTAAACTGTCATCTAATACCACTCAGCTATGTTTGTGATTTGCACTAATTCAAGCATTTCTGTCTGCTTTTTGCCATTGTTTTCCATCTTATTTTCTACAATAATTGCTTTAGAGGCCTACACAAACAATGTCAAGGTCAGACCTTACAAATACAAAAATTCTTTTCCAATTACTGATTGTCAGTTAGGGATGCACATTATACAAACTACTTCAGAGGAAGTTTTTTTTCAATATTATAAACTTGACATAATGCAAGATGGGAAACAACAAACATAAAAGATATCACATTTTAATCCTTCTATCACATTTCCTATAATGTAGAATATTGGGGAAGTTGTATACAAAATATATTAACCATGTGCTGGAAGTAAAATGAAATTTGCTCAAAGGTAAATTATTTTGTTATTCTTTCACTCTATCAACAGGGAGAGCCAAGGACATATAGCTTAATGGTCCCCTTACCAAGAAACAAGAAGACAAAGAATTTATTTATCAAGCTTGAGCATAAAATGTCACTCTCCCTACTTCCTTATAGAAAGCATGAGTACCAGGCAGCCAAAGCATGAAATAAGAAGAAAGATACAAGGAAAAAAAGTACCTTTGCTGAAGAGGATAGAGATATGTTGAGGTAAAAGAGATAATGACCAAAAATTTGAAAGTGACTTGTTCTTTTGGTAATTCTCTTACTCATTGAAGAGGCTGCCTAAAAGCAAAAATCTCTAAATGCTGTTTTGGAAAATGCAAGCAAATCTTCACTGAAAAAGTCAGAGATTTAACTTGAATTTGATGTTACTTCCCTGTGAACATACATAACAACTACTATACTGCTACCTTGCTGCACTGGTAGTTTGGATCCAGAAGACAGGAAATGAGGACTATTGTAATCAGGTTGATCTTGACCACGCTTACTCTAATTTTTCAAATGCCATTCTTAACTTTTTCCTATCTCAAAACACTTCCTTGATGTTGCCATAAAAAGTTTTGTGAACCTGTCATAAGCAGGCAACTATTTTCAGAAAATTCACCAAACACTATGTGATATCCTTTCAACTTTCTTGTACATGGACTACAACACCAATACTACAAACTATGAAAAGAAACTTTGGAATAAGGAATTTATTTGTTTATTTGGTAATTTTCTTGAATTTAAAACAAATTACCATCTTATTTTGTTGACCATTCTTCCACATTGTGAGATGCCTAGTTTCAATTCCTTCTTTTCCATCAAGAACTAATTTCTCCTGTCTCCCATTCTTAACTACCAACCAAAAAATTCTGGTGGGATACAGAATGGTGCAGGTTGTCTTTGTGGGAGATTCCTTCTGAATAGTTACTTCATTCCAGCTAAACTTACTCAAATATTTGTTATAATTCTGAGAATACTTTAAAATATATAGTTTTTTTAATAATGCAAGGCAAAAAGAGGTCTTGGTTTATTTCAGGAAGGCATAGAACTTTAATCTGTTCAGATTGGAATTTTCATTTATAATTCAGCTGAGAGATCACTAAAAAGGAACAACAGAGCCATTGAAATATTTCAGGCAGTAAAACGGGAAAAACAACTAGAATCCCCAAATTAATGAAAAAGGAGAAATCACTGGGCAGGGAAAAGAGAAGTCAAGTATAAAAATTGTTATTTTTTATTATCTATGGGCAAATGCTTTGACTTAAAGAACAGCCAATATTTTATTCTCTTTTGTCATTGGCTATGAAATCACAGTTAATAAGTTTCACAGATTGCAATAAAACCCTTGAGAAACTGTGCACTATCTGTCAAACATGTAATTTTAAGGTCTAATAATATGCAATATGTTTACATAAGTTATTGAAGTGCAGTTCTGCCCCAGCATAGATATTTATTAAAAAAGTTGTAAGGGTAGCATCTCAAAACTAATAGAATTTAATACATTTATTGAAATACAAATATAAATGTAAGAAGATAGATTTCTACAACATATGCAGCAAAATATGCTTCTGTAATGTAAGAAAATTGGTTTTGGAGACTGCCAGTATTGCAAGATTGTAAGGACATATGAAGTTATCCAAACTGATCTAAAACTTGTTAAAATCAAAGGATGCCTTGAAGAGTCCTGTGCAGAGTAATCTATTGAAAAAAATATTTAACTTGAACATAGGCATGTATATGCAAAGGACTCGTAAGGTATAGTTTTGTTCTTCTGTCTGTTCTGATCAATTTAAGTTCTTCTGCATTTTAAATTTTAGACAGATCATGGATAGTTAGAGTTGAGAAGTTGTACCTTTACAGAAAAACTTAATGTGACTGAATCCTTCCACTACATAAAAGATTACAGTAGGACTTAGTGTGAGAAAATTACTTCCTATTTTTTGTTAAAGTACTTGTAAACATTTAATTCAAGTTTGTAAGCTTCTATGCCTTTTAATGCACTACAGGTATAAGCAATACCACAGTAAAATAGTAAACAATTAGCACTTTCTAATTTCTTCTGAATGCTGTTTCCTATAATTTTTCTGTTTTGTATTCTGAATACCTCCAGCATAGTCTTGACTATTACAGAAGTAGTTTTCCTTTAATTTAATTTGTCCTTTTAGCACTTGTGAAAAGATTTGGCTTGGATTGCCTAGCAGCACAGGAATACCTAAATTTTGTTATCAGAAGGATGGAGTGGCATGGAAGAAGGGTGAGAATGTGGATCATTCCTGTGAAACAAAGGATATTGTAGAGGTGTATGTGAGAGAGGTCTGCTGCTTCTGCATCCACTGTTTATTAGATGCTGTCCTCATTCCTATACATTCTGATCATCCATTAGCAACACCAGTCACCTGAATTTACAACATGCTGACCTACGTAAACCACAGTACCCATGATATTTTGCTATGCAAACTTTCATTGTTCTAAGTATAAGGGGAACATTTTGTCTAGTCTTACAGCAGTTTGAAGGTTATTTTAGAAAATACTATATGATTGCCCTTTTAAGAAACGCAAGGTTTAT
The DNA here is from genome assembly GCA_013389865.1 of Piaya cayana. Classification (NCBI taxonomy): domain Eukaryota; kingdom Metazoa; phylum Chordata; class Aves; order Cuculiformes; family Coccyzidae; genus Piaya; species Piaya cayana. Next base: position 94,811 of record WAAB01019737.1, read on the forward strand.
GACTTTTTATTACCAACATCATGTAACGATTATAACAACACGTCTAAAATGTTTGTGTCATACTTAAATTTCTTTTGGCTGGTATAGACAAAATAACTAGTATATATCGACTTGATCTCTTTTCAGAACAGTTTCTTCTGCAATACTACCTTTAATCACCTTGTTCTACCTTTAAACAATCAAAAGCACATATGAATTTGTGAACTACATATGCTGGTTATTCATCTTATGATGCAGAAAATATATCTTATTTTACTGGTTAAGATTATATTTACATAATTTCTAGACTGCAGTATCACCTGAATTTCACTGTTGTTAAATTCAGTTTTCAAAATGTCTTGAGCAGTACCCCATGGATTTACAGATGTCTTATAAGGATGCTTGATGTAATACATCCTTATTACCTTGTCTTGTTTTCCATACCTAACACATTAGCCATAAAATTAATTACTGCTGTACTCTATTAAGAAATCTTTTTCTTTGTCTCTGCATTAACCATTAAACTTTTATTTCACTCTTATTTTAATAGGTATTGTAACAGTAAGCGGAATCAGCCAATTCTGTACAGCAAACGATCACAATAAATGTACATTAATCCTATGCTGGAAGATTCATCTCTAAGCACAAGAGAGTAGCTATGTTGCTTTGACCATTTATCTCTCTGAAGTGATCACCAAGGACACCAATTAGAAACACTGTTTATCACTGTGGCTTAATATGTGATGTTTACACCTTCCTAGCAGAAACTGAACTGAAACAATTTCTCTTTTCTTATAATTGCTCATTTGTATCTATATCAAGATCAAAAGATTTAAATAGGTATTTGGTTCATCTGGCTCAGAAAGCTGCTTGTAGTATCAGCTTGTGTTGAATACTTCAGAAATATGTGCAAAGACATTTAAAGATGCAGACAAATGTGTAATGTTTTGATTAAATCTCAATGAAAGATTAAAATATTGTAGGAATTCAAACAGCATAGATTTCATTCATATATAGTACAACAATGTGAGAAGATGGAAAAGATAGATCCAAACATATTTTTTTATACATACCATCATACACAGTCTCATATGCAGGTAATAACTCCCTAGATCAAATGTAAAACTATGCCCTCGGTTTCAAATCCTTTCTAGCTCTTTTAATAAAAGAAATCACCAAATCACACCAATTAAACAGAGGCATATTGTGGCAGAGACCATGATGAGACTGACAGCATAGCTAGTAGCAAATATAAACAGATTCCTTTCCAAAAAACCTTTCCTAAATTCAAATGAGTTGGACTAGATGACATTCCATATGTGGAAAGCACATGTGTTCAAAGAGACCATCAGTACAAGAAAGCGTCAGGGCAATCCACATTTTTAATACGGGTTGGAGGATGATGTGACTGAGAGCAGCCCTACAGAGAAAGACCGGGGGATGGTAGTAGATGAGAAGCTTAAATTGAGCCAGCAATGTGTGCTCACAGCCCAGAAGGCAAAACTTATCCCGGGTTGCATCAAAAGAAGCATGGCCAGCAGGTCAAGGGAGGTGATTCTTCCGCTCTACTTCACTCTTGTGACACCTCATCTGGAGTATTGTGTCCAGTTCTGGAATCCTCAGGATTAAAATGCTATGGAACTTTTGGAACAGGTCCAGAGGAGGGCCATGAATATGATCATATGGCTGGAGCACTTGTTCTATGAGAAACATTGGCTTGATCAGCCTAGGGAAGAGAAGGCTCTGGGAATAATTTATAGTGGTCTTCCAGTATCTGAAGGGGGTATACAAGATAGCTGGGGAGGGATTTTTACAAGGGTATGTAGTAATAAGGTGAATGGGAATGGCTTTACATTTTAAGAGGGGCAGGAGATTTAGATTAGATATTAGGAAGAAATTTTTCCCAATGAGGGTGGTGAGATACTGGAATAGGTTGCCCAAGGAAGATATGGATGCTTCCTCCCTGGAAGCACTCAAGGTTGGGCTGGATGGGGACTTGAGCAGCCTGGTCTAGTGGTAAGTGCCCCTTCTCATGGCAGGGGGTGGAACAAACAATTCTTTGATTCTATAATTCCATGATCTACAGACTCACCTCTTCAACGCTGCAAACTTTCAGGATTTCCCAGCATCAGAATTTCAAGGTTCCATAGATCTACAAGTAGAGGAATGTAAAAATAGATTAAAAACAAGATGGTTACCCAAGTTTTTAAAC
>WAAB01019740.1:0-16376 GCA_013389865.1 Piaya cayana
GATCAGTTGAAGAAGTGTGCCTGGTGTTTACAGCTGTAAGTTTCTGTACTTTTCTGAGATAGATTTCTGGACTTCTGAATGGAACATTTAGAATACAGTTTTACCATTTCAGAGAAAAATTTACTTTCAGTCTCTACTCTGAATAAGAAAAAAATATTTTCTACTGAACGTTTACTTTCTTGTTTGAAATCTAACTTCAACCCCAAACACATCTGTTTCAAAGATAAATCAAAGATGCAGCAGCAGCTTGTGTTCAAATGAAAACACTTTTTTTTAATTTTTTTTTGCCCAGACTTCAGGATCTTCAAGGTTTTAAGGCCTCAGTATTTAAAATAACTTCAAGACTGTGATATCTACAGGCAAACCTTATGGTGTTTTTCTCTTCTCTACTTTTTTCTTCTCTCTTTTTAAATTTTTTTTGTTACCTAGTCTTTTTAGCTTAGCAGTAGGCACACTTATTTTGGAAAAACTGCTCTAGCTAAGTTGGATTTTTAAAGGAGACAGCGACTGTGGGGAAGCCAAGTCAGTGATGATTAAAGTTTAATGGTCACTAGTAGCCAGGTAAGCCTTGGTGTGCATGGAGTGTTGCCTGAAGCCTGCTGATCTGATCAAAGCTGTGGAATAGCTGCGTGGAGCTTTCAGGAGACTAAAATTGGAAAGGTTTATGACCTCAATGCTAGAGGTGTCCAGGTCACAAAATGTGGTTAAAGATACTTATTTCCAGCCCCAAAAAGCAAGTTTTTATAACTCTTGTGTTGGAAGGAGTCACCGTCTGGTAATGAGAAAAAATAAACTATGCTTTACACCTCAGGAAATACAGAAATATGGAAACGTATTGAAGTGCAATGGGAGAGTTGAGCTGGGAATAAGCGTGAGTGCTGCTGCCTTCACAAGCTCTGCAGCTCACGTGCTGTTTGTGTTGTTGGCAAGACAGAAAATATCATGTTCTATTTCTCAACAATGCTATGATTCCTTACCAGAAGAAATTTGAGGTTTTCATAATTTATACTGAATAGTCTTGAGGACTATTTACTGACTTGACTCTAAATTATTAAAAGCCCTTACTAATTATGTTGTCTCTAGTACACATGCAAATCCTTTGCACAGCAAAGACTCAAAGATCACTTACATATTAAATACTCTGGAGTATATGCCAGGGGAGGGTCAGGCTGGACATTAGGAAAAAATATTTCACAGAAAGGGTCATTGGGCAGTGTCAGAGGCTGCCCAGGGAGGGGGTTGAGTCACCTTCCCTGGAGGGGTTTAAGGTGCGGGTGGACGAGGTGCTGAGGGACATGGGTTAGAGATTGGTGGGAATGGTTGGACTCGATGATCCAACCTGGTGATCTATGATTCTATGATATTTTACCACTATGCTGTAGGTCATCACATCGCTATTAATTGAAGATGTAACAATAAACTTAGCATACAATAGATCTCTGCNTCCAAGGGAGGTTCAGGCTGAACATTAGGAACAAAAAATTCAGGGAAAGGGTCATTGGGCACTGGAACCGGCTGTCCAGGGAGGGGGTTGAGTCCCCTTCCCTGGAGGGGTTTAAGGGACAGGTGGACGAGGTGCTGAGGGACATGGGTTAGTGATTGATGGGAATGGTTGGACTCGATGATCCGAGGGGTCTCTTCCAACCTGGTGATTCTATGATTCTATGATTCTATAAGCTCTATTCCCTGCGAGACGGAGCGCTATCTGAATAAATTTTGAATTTGTTTGTGATCTCTGATTATACTGATTATTCCAGCAAACACATGCACAAAGAGACAGGAATAATTCAGTGAGTGTTAACCAAATAGCAAAATCCTTCCACGGCACAAGGGAGTTAGTTCTCTACTGAGATGCTTTAAGCCCCAGAGGCCATCTGTGTGCTTTTTTCAGACTGAAATTTAAACAATCCACAAGATTTGTGTTCACGCAGGTGTATTCAACCACATAATGATTCACGCACACCAGCTCTACCACCAGGCTGGTCTAAATGACCCCATTTGTCTCACTTAATTAGGAGACCCACCTGTCCCAAATGCTCAGTTAAAACAGACTGAGATTTTGAGTACTCAGAAATCTAAAGAATCGCTGTCAAACAAGCCGGAGAGTATTTTTTCAGCAGTCAGCCAGTATTCTTCACTCATTACCCAATTCAAAAACAATGTTAGTCCATTCACAGAGACTTCAGAAAGAGCAAAAGCGGTGTGGTTTCCTGATAAGTACATGAGAATGATTATTTAACAGCCCCAAGATGTAAAGGAAGCACATTTCTCTAGCTCATTTCATCCACAAATGTTTCAGCACCACTGACCTACCTAGGCTGTTAACAACGAATTTACAGTATCTGGAATCCCATTAAATTGGTGCTAACCCACTTTGACTCCGCTTGTGTTTGATTTCTTCCAGAGACGATTCAAAGTCTGAAAGCAACTTCCACTTTAATGTTTGGGTTTGATACACACACAAGCTCAGCAGTTCAATCTCCTTGCTGCCTCCTCAAATTTCCCTGGTAACAAATATTTTTATCTCTCTCCGGCTTAAAAAAAATACAGCTTGTGTTCTTGGAAGGAGAAAGGCGACATGGATACGTTCTTAGTCAAATGTTTGCTCTGGGTGTTTCAATTTAATAATTCAGTCAATTGGAACTGTCGTAAATAAGATCAGACACTGGCACCTGAATAAACACCTTCAGCCTTTCAGTGTTTTAAAGGAGCCGCCTTCTTTCAAGAAATTTGATTGAAATTCATGTGATTTCACAGCCCGTGTTGTTTCAATAAAAAGTAAAAGCTTAATCCCACCTTTCTTCTTTTTTTTTTTGCTTTCACGTGTTTCCACACTCTTTCTTTACCCTCACTTATTCATTTATTTCTGTTATAAATCATAAATATCTCATACTGCACTGTGCAGAGCAAGATTACATGATTCATCTCCTGTCTAAGTATTCAAATAAAATGAATGGAGCATTTACCTACTGAGTATTTAAGAAAAAAAATAAAGAAGTACTGGGTGAGGGGTTATAAGCAAACAAAACTAGAAAACATTACTCCTATTAGACATTATAAGAGACCAAGATTTCATCCAGTATATCAAGTATTATTTAAACCAAATACTTCAAAAGTGCAAGATGACCACTGAATTTACCATGTTTTTACCATAAAAACTGTGTATTTTGAATTTTCTTTTTTTCCATAGCAATGTGTTTCTCCCCATCCCTTCATCAATCCACGCAAACTTTCCAGCAAAAAAAAGGAGCGGTTGTAATGAACAATAGTTTAGTCAAAATGCACTAAGAAGTATAAAATTAAAACTTAATTCATCAAGTAGCTAAAATTGCAAAAAATGCAACAAAACATTCAGAGAAAAGTTCAAAGAGAAATTGATTCTTGAACGTGAATGGTGCTTAAACCTCAGGAGATGTATTTTGATTTTCCTCTTCTACCTGACAGAATCTGAACCATAATCTCCCGTCTCTACCAAGAGAGCCCTAAATACATCCAGTCCTTCCTAGAAGCATAATAAAATTTTTCCCAATTCTTCTTTCTTGCCCCTGTAGGTGGTTTCATTTCCCACATGTGGGAATTCATCTGAATTTGATCAGCTGTGCCTTAATGGATGAGTCATTGCACTCAAGTACACGTTATGTTTACTCTGATCATCAGAGGGACTGAGCTCAAATAGGTTCTTCACAGAAATATTTTTCTGCTTAGGAAAGCACATGTTTTCTTACCTCATAAAGTTTATTCTTTTCTCATGCTCCTTCTACATGCACCTCAGCTTGAGAACCTGACAGTCATCTTCAGTAACGATGTTTACCTACTTAAATTTTCTCCAATTTATCCTCTGGGGTTTAAGCTGTGGAAAAAACTAAATTAAAAGCAATACTGTAGGGTGTTAGTATGCAGTTATTGGACGGTGCTAGTGAAATACACATCCTACTCATGAGGAATGAAAACTAACAATATCTCTGAAAATAAAGTTTAAATTAATAGTGTTCTGGAGCTTTTTCTTCTTCCCTTTAACTGCTTCAGATGCCAGTTTCCACAGGACAGATAGAGCTCAGTCCCCTTAGTTACCTGTAGGTCACTATGCAGTCTTACCAAGATGATAATACCTGTGTGATGTTTCTATGTCTAAGAGTGCTTACAGAATGGTCCTTAAGCAGTTGAACTTCTCATCATGCCTTACAGCCTCCCACCCAGTGCTAAAGGTGTCAGCGCCTCTGGTCTTCACTCTAAACTTTCATCGCTATCTAGTAGCTATTTTTTCCTCCCACAACACATTTCCTAATTCTCTCCACATTTCCTTCTCACAGCCCCAGGGTAGTTCTAGACCTTTAATGCAGACAGTCCTATGTCTTCTCTACAATGTAGAAAAACTGTTCATTAAGCTTTTTCCTTGCCTTGCTGTAGGACCTTTGGTTCTTCTGGAAAATGGTTTTCTTCTGCATTAAACATTTTATTATTCTGATCCTAGATTAAAGGTAATGACGTAAAAGGCAACACATCTATCTTTGATTCTTGCTTTCTGGTTCCAGGAAACCAAAGAGTGATTTCTTCATACAACATCATCAAATCTCACATATCCTCGTCTTTGTGCCTCTTCTCAGATTTGCTTCGTAATATCNAATCCAGTGCTAAAGGTGCCAGCGCCTCTGGTCTTCACTCCAAACTTTCATCGCTATCTAGTAACTATTTTTTCCTCCCACAGCACATTTCCTAATTCACTCTCTCCACATTTCCTTCTGGCAGCCCCAGGGTGGTTCTAGACCTTTAATGCAGACAGTCCTATGTCTTCTCTACAATGTAGAAAAACTGTTCATTAAGCTTTTTCCTTGCCTTGCTGTAGGACCTTTGGTTCTTCTGGAAAATGGTTTTCTTCTGCATTAAACATTTTATTATTCTGATCCTAGATTAAAGGTAATGACGTAAAAGGCAACACATCTATCTTTGATTCTTGCTTTCTGGTTCCAGGAAACCAAAGAGTGATTTCTTCATACAACATCATCAAATCTCACATATCCTCGTCTTTGTGCCTCTTCTCAGATTTGCTTCGTAATATCGAAATGAAAGAATCCGTTCAGAAATCAGAGCACATCAGCTTAGGTGTCTGTGTCTGAATTATGCTTTACCCCTATATAAACCCTCTTCATGCAAGAGGGTTTTTCTTCAGTTTCAACAGGGTTTTTCTTGTTCTGCATTTGCGAAACAGGCTGTTCAGGGAGGGGGTTGATTCACCTTCCCTGGAGGGGTTTAAGGGACGGGCGGACAAGGTGCTGAGGGACATGGGTTAGTGATTGATGGGAATGGTTGGACTCGATGATCTGGTGGTTCTCTTCCAACCTGGTGATTCTATAATTCTATGAACCTATGATAAGCTGGGGGGATGAGTTGTCACTAGATATAGAGGAAAAGTTGCCAGCAAACATGACTGGAAAGGTCTTACTCAGGCTCTGAAGTGTGTTTTACATTAAAGAAACACTTAGATTGAATTAGCGTATAGTGAAAGGAGCCTTAAGAAGTGGAGTACGGCAACATCAAACTCTCTGTCCCACAAAGCTTTATGCTGCCACGATCCAACAATAACAATTCAAAGAGGTTTTTTCACTGGAAGTAACGTGGGCTTTAATTTGGGGAAATAATCAGGTAATCTCGATTTATTTTATGTTTTGGCTCTAAATCACATAATTCCACCCTGCCGAAATCCCCCATCTATAGAAGAACAATAATAATTCCTTTTGTCTCTTCCCTTCCATTCACTAACCCTCCAATTTAGACTATGAGGGCTTTAGGCTGCTTGAATACGCAAAATTGAATGCTACAGGTAGTAATAATGGTATTTACACAAAGAATTGCATCCAGTGCTGGCTTTGTGTGGCTGCTTTGTAAAACATCCTTAGCACAGAACTGGTTTTCATATTGCGTGTCTCCATGATATATTTTTTGCCTTCTTACCAAGGCAAAATGCATTAAGGCTACCAATGGCTGTGAATTCCTCTGTTGGACTGTTTCTTTTCAGCTGTATCATTTGCACTGTTTCTATGAAGAAAACACAGGCACAGAGCAATATAAAGAGTCATGTCGTAGTGTTCAACATCATCATTAGCTGTTCAGCTGTCTTTAAAGCTTATTTCTACTCCTTCTGTGCTCACCCAGTATCTTTTTCTCCTAAAATTCAAGAGAGCTTACATTTTGCCTAACTCATTGTGCTGCTTTTTTATAAATAGAGCACCACAAAATAACTCGAATAATCTTTTTTGCTGTGTCCCTTTCTATTTCCTTCCTCTAATAAGAATTTTAAGTCGGGATTTAGGAACAGCGTAAGTGAAAGAGAGAGAAATTCTACTGGCTGGGCCACCTGAAATTAGTAGCTGTCACTGTGAACGCAGAAATACGTCTTTCTCTTCATGGCCAAGATTTTACAGACTGTTTCAGCTACTGTTTCAATCAAGCAGAGGTTTGCACATCCATACTAGTACATGTGAGATCGGATTAACGCACTGTTCTGTTTGCAGCCTTTATTGATAAGGCAGTTGTGCAGGCCCAGCAGTTTCAGGATGCAATAGCGCCTTTTATCACTTGAACTAATCAGAATGTGTTCTCTCAGCATTGAAGTTTTTGCTTATTGTGTTGAATGTATCAGTTACAAGGCTGCACGTCTCAAGCAAAAGGCTGTTGATACTTCTTGTCTTTCATACTCAAAATGCCTTACTTCTTGTTTCCTTAGTTATGCTCTGCTGAATCTCACGCCAATCCCCTCTCTCCATCTCACAGTTCTATTTAGGAGCTTTAAAAGCTTCAATTTTGATGATATTTTCCCAAGACCAAACCTTTGAATGAAAAGGACCTCTGAGAGCTTGAGCTCCTATAAAAACTAACTTTATTACTATTCATACTGCAACAATGACAGCATGAGCCCACTTAAAACTTTAAGCCTGTTGTGCTTTGTAGCTGAGCACAATCATCGAGCCTCAGACAGGTTACGATTTTCCTGTTCTATAGATCTGGGATATACAACGGAGATGATCTTGTCAATAAAAAAATAATTTAAAAAGAAAAAGCCCTAAAATACTGTGACATTCTCAGGGCAATGTCTCAACTTCCATCAAGTCCTTTGCAGCATGCAGACAGTGGCAATAGCAGCTCTGGCTTTCAAGATATATAACGTGGTAACTCATTGGAAAGCAGTAGAGCAGGTAGGGGTAATGGTTTGGGCTCGTGTTGTTGCTGTTATTTTGTTCACATAATTTGAAATCAACGTTCTTCCTTCCCTAACACCTCCAGTATGAATCCTTCCTTCCTGGTATCCATGCAGCTGAATGGAGGGACTGGCAGATTGCAAAATAAGAAGTAGTTTAGCTCAGTCTCTACAAGTGAAGGCAAAGAAAAACAATTAGAAAACATGGGATTGTGTTTTTATATCAGTTTGCCAGATGTGAGCTCTTAAATGAGGGCTGAAACAGAAGATCTTCTTGTCCTTCAAGTTTCTGTTCGTCTGGTTTTTTCCTTGACACTCTTTAAGTTTTTTTTTTAAACTTTAAAGATTTTAGGCCTTCAAAAGCTACCCCAGTGCTATTTTGTGTCATACAGTGGGTGGATGAGGGAACAGAGAGTTACCAACCATGATAGTTCTGCATAAATATAATGTAGAAGTTATTTGGTGTGAATGATCCAAATAATTTAAAGACTCTTGATCTAACAGACCCACGTGGAATATTTCTAATATGTTACCCAAGAGCTCTAACATTGCCTCAGATACTTAGTGTGTAAATTTGATATTTTTCCATTTTTTCCCTTTGATAGGACTTGATTTCATCCTATTTCAGAGTTACACAGGTTCATAAATCATAAAGAAAAATGCAGAATGGAAAATGAAGCTTTACTCGTTATAATTAAATTAAAACCACTGTGACCTTGACCAAATTCTCCTCTTAACTCAAGTGTGATTCCCTGGTATCCATCCAGGACAAGAGTCAGACACCAATTTGGCTTCTGCTTTGTTTGACTCTTTCTTTCCTCATACTAATCTCCTCTAACTAACTTTTATGTTTGTTCAGTGCCCTTTGAAATTCTGTGGACAAATTTGTTCTTTAAGTAGAACGAAATCACTTCTATTATTTTCATTAAAGATTCCAGCCATTTCCCCTTTGGCCAACAAGGATCACTTTTCTACTTATTATGAAAAGAGAAAACTGCTCGTCTGTGGGGAGAAAAAAGACCTGATCAAGATGGGAAAGACGCTATTTAGTCAAAGAAAAGGTTGTTCAGTTTTAAATTCTTTCTAAAGGACATCGCACTTGAACTTTGGCTATTTAAAAACCGCTCAGCTGGTCTCTCAGCTATGTCCTTATTACCTCATTGACTTTAATAGCATCCTGTAGATATAACGAGGAATCCGATTAGGCCTGAGGCATACAGATTAGCAGAGGTCATTCTTTTCAATGAAATATCCATATTCTATTTATTCCTTTCAGTTACTTGAAAAAACCTAAACATCCAAGAGACTTAAAAATTATTAATCTAGTTTTGTTGATAAGCAAGGCTCTTCAAATAATAACATTCTGCTTTGGAGAGATTCCTTTCGTGTTGCTCCGCTTGTGAGTTTTCAGTCGTGGTCGACCATCTGCTAGCTGGGAAATCCCTCTCCTGTTTACAGCAGACTACAAATTCATAGAATCACAGAATAATCAGGTTGGAAGAGACCCACCGGATCATCAAATCCAACCAATCTCATCAAATTCTATTGGTGTTCATGAAATAAAATAACTTTCTTTAGGGAGACCACTGAAAGCTTCATGTAACACTTCAAAATTGCTTAAATTAATAAATCAAGCAGTACAAGTCTTTTTATACTTTTTCTCCAAGAATCTCAGATCACCCTCTGTGAATGAATTGTCATTTAAAGCGTAGGTGTGAAGATGTTACCTGTGCTGTGCCTCTCACCAATGGAGGAGGTGAGAGCCAGGTTAATATAAAGAACCTTGCAGTATTAATATTTTCATTTCTCTCTGGGACACGAAACCTTTCCAGCCTCGAATGCCATTTTCTTAACCTTTCTCAGGTCCCACCAAAGTAATAACTTTACCGGCTCAAACATACCTCAAATCTTAGAACTTTATATAAAGCTTTAATAGGCTCATCAGTTCTGGTTCTCACATGAACGCAGCGTCTCTTTGGAGGAAAAAAACCACATATTCTTGTTTAACAAGTGCTCTTTCACATCTCTTGTACATTTTTGCACAGATTTGGTGGGTATTGGAATTCTGTTGCATCTGGAAATGTTACTACTAAATACACAAATATTAATTATGAAGCAATAGTTCTAATTACCACATCTTTTCTCTATAGAAAGTCAACTAATCCTCTGAATAAACTAAGAAGCCTCAGCAACTGACATCCTGTATGATCCTGCAAACTGAGTGTTTATTTCTATGGTAAAAGACAATTATTTGAGATAGGATGACTTAATTTAAAAAACTAAATAAACATTGCTTGACTATACTAATAGAGTTATTTTATCTTACACTAATTTGGAAAAAAACGAATGCTTCCTGAATGACAGTGCCGCTGTCTTTTCTCATTGCCTTCAGAAATTGAATTATAACTTTTCTCATAATTACTTTGTACATGACATTTGTACACGTCACATACTTTTTAATTATTCCCATTTTCTTTCTTTAGGACATGCACAGGATCTGGTCTTAGTAGGGGAAGCTGGCAAAGCATTAATGTAAATATTAATTTTTAGGATGGTGGATGATACTTTATAGATGGTTAAGCAATGTCTTATCATATTAGAGGGATCAATTTGCCTTGTGTAAAATCTTACATTATTGTACTCTCAGATAAAATATCTATCAGCTTTTTACATTGCATTAAGAAAGGGACTTTTCTGCTCTGTAAGCTTCTGCCTTTATTTAATTTTCTTTACAATTGTTACAGAAGTACAATGCCAAACCAATTTGGACATGTAACAAATCAAACACCATTGCAGAGTGTCACATTCATTTTGTACTTTGAAATCGTAACTTGATTAACGTCATTGTACGAAAGCTTGTCCCATTGTTTCGCTGATGCGTTTAACACAGAAGTCGATGAGGAACAATGGGGAAGGGATGTTTGACAGCCACGTTCTGCATCCCATGGATGAGATTTGCATAAGTGTGGGAGTCACACAAGTCGTGCAGAAGACCAGAACTAAATAAATGCAGTCTTAAAATATAAAGCTCCACATAAACTATTAATACTGGAAATGGAATTTTGACATTTATTATTTAAAGGCTTCTGTCTGAAATGTTCTTAAATTCCTTCCCTACTGTACATTTACAAAATGCGACTGTAGAACTTTACTGCAAACTTTCTTCGTGATGGATAGGTACCTGCTGGAGGAATTTTCCCCACCTTAATGCCAAATTACGAAAGCTCTTCTAGAGATGTAATATAGATTCCAGGGGGCAATTTAAAATCTCCTGACCTGTTAACGACCGTTCCCAAGAAAAGCTCCTTCAGTGGGAAACAGATGACAAGAGCAGTGGTCCATTCGGAATTAATATCAAGTTTTACCTCTTTTTAATTCTTTCAGAGGAACCTCGGAGAGGGAAAAGGTCAGAAAAGGCCCCACAGTTTCACTGCTCTGCCTCACCAGCCTCACTGCCAAAGAAACTGCAGTAATGTGCTGCTAACCTGCGTGTGAGCACATTCCAAATATAATTTGCAAGTTTTGGAATTTAGGATGGCTTGCGTGAGTTCACAATCAAAGGTAAAACCATGGCATGTATCTAGACATTAGGAAAAAAAATTTCACAGAAAGGGTCATTGCAGTGTCAGAAGCTGCCCAGGGAGGGGGTTGATTCACCTTCCCTGGAGGGGTTTAAGGGACGGGTGGACGAGGTGCTGAGGGACATGGTTTAGTGTTTGATAGGAATGGTTGGAATCCGTGATCCAGTGGGTCTCTTCCAACCCGGTGATTCTATGATTCTATGATTCCAAGTTACAGATATTTAGCAAATTATCAGTTGAGGTGTGAAACAGATAATGCTGGATCAGCATAGTTAGTGTATCACCTGTAACCACATAATCATACACTTTTTACCCCACTGTATAGAGTACAGTAAAGAAAAAATAGTGAATTCTCTTTAAAAGTCAATTTTGTTTCCATGGTTCAAATAGTGTCTTCTCTAGCCCAAGTATATATATTTAGAGTAAAGCTGGCCTTGTACCTTTATAGTGTGAGAAGTGACATTTCTTCAGAAATTGGTGCCATTCGTGGTGCCCGTGCCACCTAAATAAAGGGTCAAGTGGAAATCAAGCTTAACAATCATGCTTCTCTCTTCAGAAACCCAAGCACAGCTAAGCAGTTGTGTCAGCATTTATGTTGAAACTTGCCTGTATCTTTGTATCACCACTAATAAGGCCAATTTATATATATAATGATGTAAATACTCTTTGACACAACCTTTCAGAAAGAAATGTTGTTTCTTATTCACAGGTTCCGCTTTGAATTCCTGAATCTTACCAAGGAATATTAACTTCCAAATCTGAAGGAAAGGGTTAACATGTATGTTATTCAGGTTTATAGAAGAGTGGCAAATATTTCAGTATCTTCACTTTGCATCTTTATCTTCAAGTTAAAGTTTGAAATACATTGATTGGTATTTGTCACATTCAAGTAATGTGCCCCCCCTCTATCATATCCCCCCCCAAAGCACCAAACTTGAAACAGATGTCCCGATTCTTTATTTTGAATCAAAACTTCTCACTTCTATCGACCGTGTCAGCTTAGAAAGTTCCAGCGCAGGTTTTGCGTGGGCAGCTCTTAGACAAGTAACCGCAATTCATGAAGATTATATTCTCATTTACTTAACAAAAGGCACAGCCAAGAACCCATCAATACTGCACGTATGACAGGCAGCTTTGAGCTATCCCATGCTTAGATGTTTGCTTTGACATTTCCTAATAAAAGATTTTTTTTTCCTGTGAAAACTACATGATATTTAAAAGACTAAGGCTCAGGGTTTTTGCCAGGTCAACAAAACATCATGCTGCAAGCATCATCCTAATTGCTGTCAAAAACAAAATACACCTTCTGGCCCCATCTCCCTTCCCACACATACAAAAATTTATTTGTTTAAACTCAAAACATTTTGCTGGTGTACAGCAACAACTCCAGGGCAGCAGCTGAGATTCAGCTGACTTAAATCAACTTCTGAATGGACTAAACAGAAAAAAAATTACTTCATTATTGGATTACTACAGTTGCATCTATCTTCTTTTTCTGGGGAGAATGACTGCTCTGATTAGGGAGGTGGGATTTTTTTTTTCATGTTCATAACGGGGTTAAATCAATTAATCAGAGAATCATAGAATCACCAGGTTGGAAGAGACCCACTGGATCATTGAGTCCAACCATTCCTATCAAACACTATGATACCTTTTAGCCCAAGTGTACATCACAGCCTTGTCGCTGAATAGATTAAAAAAAAAAAAAAAGTTGTCTTTTCTCACTTGAAACTTGCAGTTTTTCATCATCTTTTTATTTCATTTTCCTTCAAAACCTGTTGTAGGTTAAGTTGGAAGAACTAGTGAAATTGCAAGGGGCCTTGAGGATTAGTATGTCCCCTAGCATTGATACTGCTAGAACTCTTGGAATTCTCACTTGAAATTATTTTTCCCAATGCACAATGAGCTCTTTGGCTACATTTATCCTGTGGTTACTGGGCTGGTCAGTCTCAGGGTAAATTTCTTTGTGTACTTTTCAAGACAGTATTTCAAAGTGTGTTCATGCTACAGTCACAAAAGGGGATTTAGATCACTTAAAGAACCTCTAGCAAAGTTACTAGCAAAAGTGGTTTTAATATGATAGTTTTTTATTCCAAAATCAAGGTTTTTATTCCAGAATCGAGGGGGGTTGGGGGTGGGAGGGGGCAGAAAGGGGGTGTGGAGGGTATCAAAGATCCTCTTTGCCTTCTGGGGGCCGATGCAGGGACAGAGAGACAGATCTTGGAGGGACACAGTGGCCAGGGAGGCTAGAGACACGAAGGCTCCAAGCAGGCTGACCATGTCCGTCCTGTTGACTGAGCACACGCTGGTNAGGAAAAAAATTTTCACAGAAAGGGTGATTGGGCAGTGTCAGAGGCTGCCCAGGGAGGGGGTTGAGTCACCTTCCCTGGAGGGGTTTAAGGGACGGGTGGACGAGGTGCTGAGGGACATGGGTTAGTGTTTGATGGGAATGGTTGGACCGATGATCCTGTGGGTCTCTTCCAACCTGGTGATTCTACGATTCTAAGGCTCCTGCTATCCACCTGTCAATCACGTGATTCATGTTCCAAGCTCATATGCATCAATATTTACTGTCTGCTCCTGTTTCCAGAGAACAGATTGAAATTAGAGGAGTTTTGACCCCGCTGCAGATCAGACCTTTACCTCCTCTGGGGCCTGTACCACACTGCTCCTACTTTGGTTTAAGGGATCTAGTGCACCTGTCACTGTTCCATGGGGAACAATTGTCTACTCATGTGTGCTGGCTTGTAATCAGCTGTCACTAGTTTCTGTACAGACAGTAAAACATATGCAACAGACAACCATGTGAACACAGGCATGACCAACATGGGGATACACCTGCAAAGTATTAGGGACATGTCATGGTTCAGCATTGAGAGAAGTGTAGGACAGCGTGAGAGAAAAAGCACTGAGCAAAAGCATGAAAAAAATATTTTTTTTTCTGCTAAGAGTGTAAAAAAAGACTGAAACAATTTGATAGAGAAAGAAGGAGAGAGGTAGAAATGGCCCTGAGATGAAATGGAATATAAAAACACACAAAACAGATGAAATAGAATGAGTAGCACTTTCTCTTCTTTCACCTTCCAAACCTTTTTTTCACATGTTTTCCTGACACGTTCAAAAATCACTGCCTGTGATCCTTTCTGCCCTCGGGACAAGAGCCTAGCTTCTGTCCATGAAAATCTGATTACTCTCTAAACCTTTTTCTTTCATTATTGAACAAATAATGTCTTGAACTATTAAATGTCTGTAAAGCCTTCCTAGAGTTTCTCTCCTGGGCATCTCCATATTTCAGCAAGGCTCTTCTCTTTATGTGCATACAAATTCTTTTAACAGACTGTCAGACCGGAGCCCGTGGGCTGCTTTTGTTTGGCTGTTTCCATTGCACCTGACACAGTGAAGACGTAATTTGGACCTTGATCCATTTTGCTGTTCACAAAACTTATATCAGAGCAGCATTTCTGCACTAGTGAAGATTTCCTTTCTTTTTAAAAACTCACCATTCCAAGAGTGATTAATGAAAAAAAAAGGAATTCATTGATATCTTCTGTCTCTCTGGGTAGCAGAAGGTGGAGGATCCAGAGATACGTCCCTTCTGAAAAAAAGTATGGCAAGACATAAAATCAAAATTATAAAAGCTTTACACACAGAAATAATCTTTGTGTTCACTTCCAGCCTTCTCTTGGAACCTTAATATTTATATTATTTTGTGTGAGTTAGCCATCAGCTCCTGGGGAAGCCAGTATTTCTGGTGAAACATTATTGACCTCTTACACCTAAAATGTACTGACTTGTTTATGATGAGGTTGTGAGCCAAATAATCAAAATCCACATGGAACTGGGATCTGCAGTGCGGAGACCCAAGGGAAGGCCAGTGGATAAAGAAGAAAACAGAGTAAGGATCATATCCAGGGAAAGGAGAGTTAGGAAAAAAAGGGACAAAAGAAAATGGTGTTATAAGACAACAATGAGAACATGGGATAAATGATTATAAAATATATATGACAAAGCCAGGAATTATTATTATGCTAATCTAATCTTATATAACCAAGTTTATAGGATTTACCCAATGCATAGAGGAAGCAAGAGAAAAGGGTGTTTCCTTCAGAGCCNGCAAAAATTAGAGCAGGAAAGAGCTAAGATCATATTTTCCACAAAAATTATATATCTGATCTGTTTTCTTATAACTTTCAGGTAGCTAGAAAAAAAAAAGATTTAATTGTAGAATTTGCAGTGATCCTGTTCACAAGACCAAACTTTGAATCTGCTGCTTTACAGTTCCTGAAGTGTATGATTTCACCTTGAAGATCTTAAATAACTCTCATCTTATAAAACACCTTTTTTTTTATTCTTATATCTTGTAACGTCTGAGCTTGTCCAAACCAACTCTCTGATGCTTTCAGGCACCACAAAAGAACTGGGTAAAATCCCTTTTCTTACAAGGTCATGAGTTCCTGAGCCATGAACCCTCTGACTTTGAAATGTGGGAGCACAAGTTGAAGCAAGGAGTGGCTAATGCGACTTCTTCCCTGCGACTTCAGTTTGCATGTGCTGCCTCCCTTTCTGCTTGTGATGATGTGACATCTTTCTGGCAACTGCAAAGAGGGAAACAAATATAAAAGTATTTGTGTAATTTTAGCTGTCTAGAATGCAATGATTGTGCTGTCACTTGTGCTCCTCGTTTTATCTCCCACACCAATCTGTTCTCTTCCTCCTCTGCATCCTCTCCGTGCTGCTCTGCCGCCTCATTCTCTAACCACCTCTTCCCTCCAGTGAACCCGACGCAAGGAGGGGAGGCTGCCATCTGACCTATGAATTCTCCACAGATTTCATCAAATGGTACGCAGGACACAGCCTGAGGACTGTGGTTCCTTCATCTCTTAACCCCTGGGGCATTTCAGAGCCTACGTATTCGAGCTCGCAGCTCCTAGCAGGGTTTTAATCTTCCTGCAGACAGATCTACATGATTTGGAAATCTGCTCAATTGTTTGTGGCCACTTCACTCATTCATCCATGAAGGGCTGCACGGGGAAAAGGCTCGTGCCTCATGTCTTAGTTTGATAGGAGATTCCAGTCCAGAGGAGAGCAAAACTGTTAATATGCTGTAGATCTCTTTCTACTTCTCTGTTGTCTCTGAATTTTAATTTGTGTCCTGAACCAAGGCTGTTAAACCAGCTGCTGTGAGAATAACTGACTTTCAGGTACCCTTAGATATTAATCTCAGTCTATTCTCTATTCCCACCATCCCTATTATTTTACAGGTGTACCTGTTCACCTGGAGCATCCAAAACAATCTGTGTGAGAAATATATATTCAAATGAAGAGCACATTTCTAACCCTTCTGACCCTTGTGAGCAGCCCAAAACCACAACCACTGTTATGTCAATCTTGTTTTTTTCTTTTTGAAGAAGTCATTTTGCATTTTCTGTTATTTTTGTTGATCTTGAGCAATGGCTCATACCACAAATACAAGCAGATACTGGGGTTTGTTTTCTCTGAATCATCTTTCCAATAAGATTAAATCTGCCACAATTATTATATTCATTTTTAAAATATTTTTTAAAAAATAACCTCAAGTTTTCAGTATCACCACCATCCTTTCA
>WAAB01019741.1:0-74184 GCA_013389865.1 Piaya cayana
TGCACACTAAAACATACGTCTTACCAGTAGAAGTCTTCCCTGCAGTCAACAGCGGAGAACAGATATGCTCTTTGTGTATCAGTGAGTTGCTTTCTGGAGCAATAAAGAGATTGTTGCACTCTGAGATTAGATATAAATTCATTAGGCTCTGATATGACTGCCTTAATGAGCTAGGGCACTGAGCAGGTTTAAACAGTGTTCTCTGTAGCTTACGCTGTCAGAATCTGTCAGGTGCTTAGGAAGAAATAAGTTTGGGATGTGCAGCCCACCCGGTCTGATCCTTCGTGCTGCACAAGTGAGAATGTGGATCTATGTTCTCATGCTAAGCATGCTCGGTTCTTCACCTACAGGGGGTCTGGTGAGAGACTCTCTTAGTCTGAGCCTTTTAGGAAAGCTTCGTGTGTGCAGGGTGGGCTTGGGGCTCTGCTTATTTAAGTAATGACACTTGGCATACTCTGAAGATATCTGTCCGTATTCTAGAAGTAAATGTTAAGGTCTCAGAAGTTCTGAGGAAAGGGTGGGTTTTTAATGCTCAGTATTTCATAGACTTCATAGACTGCTTTTGTTATTTCTCTGTTAAGCAGACCTCTCCTGTATGGAATTATCTCCCATTTCTTACACAGCGATAAAGAAGAAGTTTACCAGAATTCCCTTCCAAAAATGTCTTTACTGAATTATCCAAAGCAGAACTTTGGCAAGCCACCTACTGAGAGAAATCAAATAGGTGGGTTTGGAGACATTAAACTTTTATATATGATGAGATTTTCTATATGATCGTAAGCTTGTAACAGCATAAACATGCAGATGGACACAGTGCATGTACCTCGTCTGCATGAGGAATGCTTTAAGTTGACATCTCTTTTTGTAAGAAAAAATCTTAAGCAGAACAGTATTTATACCAGAAAAATTCTCTTTCTCAAGTGTTCTAACTTACCTCATTTCGACAGAAGGTTCTTAACTCCATAATCCTCGGTTTTGAGTATGGGCATAAACCTTTTCACATCCCATTTACTGCAAAAGCTTAAGCTCCGGGTTCATTGCTCTACAGTAGAATTTAAACCTTGTTTTCTTTCTTTTCTGCTTTTTGACTGGGTTCAGTTCAGACTGCCTGAGCTGCAGAATGAAAGGGATAATTGGTCCATTTTCTTTCCTTCAAAGAGTTTGCTTGGCACATTACTTTACTTTATACTGTGAGAATTTCATTCTGCTGTGTTATCAACTATTCATTTTGTATCAGAAAAATAGAAAAATATGAGGCCTGGGATATTATTGACTTTTAGAAAGTGTGGGAGAAGTATTAAAGGCATTTTNTGCTTTTTGAGCTAAACACAAATATGGCAGTTTTAAGGCTTTTAACCTTTAAGTAGCTATGGCCTAAAATTACTTTCTGTATGTGCTTGTGGAATATTTCAGTGGAGACTAAAGACAGTGGGTTTAAAATACCAATTATCAAGCCATTTTAATTAGCCTGCATGTTAAGGCAATCAAGTCCATTCATAAACTCAGCCCTCAAAATGTCATATTCTAACATTTTGCTTCCTTTTCATATTAGAAATGGTCTTGCCTATTTAGTTGAATGACTAGTCCAATGAACTGGTGTAAAGACTGGGAATCCTGATAAAATACGTGGAATTTGGTGTTTCTGTTAGTCCATTCACTGTAGCTGGGTTGAAGCTGTCTGAAATCTAATTGTTAGTAAAGCCAAGCACCTATCTCGTAGTTGCATGGAAAAGCATGTTTGTAACATTGCTCACATTTCCTCTGGTGATTTCCTGTACAAAGCTGGCAGCAGTAGGAAATAACACACCAAGAACATTTATGTCTGTGTTTCATTTTCAGATAGAATTCCAGAGCCAGGAAGGACGGCTGGGACAAGCATCGAAGAGCCCCTTGTTTTACAAAGTATAAAGAGATGACAACTCTCACAGGCTAATTTCTCATGCAAAGTTCTGCAAGAGTTAATTTAGGAAATTCTTTGCATAAATTTCTCCAGTTTGTCGAGTGGGACCATTTCATCTTCTGAGATTCCCCCATGAGCCAGGATGACAGGGTCGTGCAGTCAGTGAAAAAGGTGTTAGCAAGGCTCGCTCCCTCCAGTGCTGAGAAAACTGCAGATGGAGGCAGATTCTTGAAGCCTGTGATTTTACTTTATATAAATTTACCAGATAATAAGGAAAGTGCAGAAATTATAATTTATGTTACGGGTTTGTGTGTCTTTACGGTATTTTTTAAATAAAATTTTTGAGTTTTATTCTGTGTGGTATTTTGGAAGTGTCCAAACAGAGCATTTTACTCTTCCTTCTCTAAGAAGAAGCTGCTACTTTCAGATAACTATGGGAAAATAAATTCGAATTAAAGTGCTTTAGAGGAATAGTTGCTTTTCATTCTCCGGAAACGAGGACTATATTTATCTTCGTGCCAACAAACAAATGCGGGTAAGTCTTTTCCATCTGGAGTTGCTATAAATTGTACGGTGTTACGCTGAGCGTATGGGAGGGAGAGGAACTTCTCTTTTCCCAAACTACATGAGACTCAGAAGTCAAGCAGAACTAAAAATAAAGTCGATTATAGGTTACTGATTCCCAGAACTTTTTTTAGCTGAGGTATTTGCATGGTTTGAAATACTATTTTGTTTTAAAGTCCCAATTTAAAGGGGTACATCAAATATAACAGGTTAGCTGGTTTTATCGTCTCATTTTAACAAAATGTATAGATGTTAAAGTTTCCAGGGGTACTGAAAGGAGTGATGTATAAATAAATATTTAGGATTGTGTTCTTAGGAATCTTGTTAGATAAGTGGTACAGTAAGTGGGAGGGGAAAGAGGAAGAGAACATACAGTTTGTGAATTTAAGGGAAAGGACCCCAGGTTGTACAGACTGCAGAGTTTTGCCTTAATCTGTATTTGACCCAGTTAGCATTACAGGTATTTTTTTGATAAGCAGCCCAGCCTCTAGTCTAGCATGAAATTGCAGAGTGGTTATCGGGCAGAAGGGGAGGTTGCGTTTCTCCATTAGAAGCCCCAGCAGTGAGCACATCCCCTTCATCCAAGGGGCAACACAATCAGCTCCCCATTTGCCCGTTTATAAGTATCTCAGGACTGTTCCCAGGAGGGGAGGATGTGTTTGCAAATAGCTCTCAATCAAACCCATCTTTCAGTCTTTTGTAGCTTTGCATCAATTTTAATTGAGCATCGGGTCAAGTAGCAAATTTCTCTGGGATGAAGAGGAACTGCAATTGCCTGCACACTGGCTGCACTTTCAAGGTCTGAAAAGCACTTTGGAAGAACTTAACCCCAAGCTGCCTTTCTTTTTAAAAAACATTCCTTAAAAACAGATTTTTACTCTCCCCTAGAATCAGAGGAAAGGACGCGTGTGGGCTCCACGGCACCAGTGCTGCTCCAGAGGTTTTAGTTTCTGTCGGGCACAGGAGAGGTTTTCTTTCTAAGCTTTATCAGCACGTTCTAGGGAGTTGGTTACGCTTTCCTTCCTGAGCACCCTTTGTATGGAGCCTAATCTTCCAGTCAGTCGATCGGTTTTCCGGAGGCGTGATTATCATCAGGGGGTTACGTTTAGGAAAAGAAATCCCAAAATATTTGTTCCCACTTGCAAAGAGACCCTTTCAGCAGGTATCCAACCCGTTCTGGATGGAGCTCCACATGCCTCACCTGACCCGCAGCCAGCGTCGAGCACAAAGCTTAATGTGAAGGAGTTGGGTTTTTATTTTACCTCAGCAGGCTGCTCTGACAGAGCTGGGAGAAGGACTGTCCCTCCTGCTGCGAGAGCACAGCTCAGCACGGTGGCATCTGCCGCACGGTGTTCTTGCCAGTTCCCACCACATCTGACAGCTTGGCCGCCAAACTTTGGTAAAAATATTTTTAAGCAAAAAAAAAATTCTATCACTTAGCTGACACATTATTTACAAACTAAAATCACCATCCATGCTTTGCTTTTCCCCCTCCTCTCTATTCAGGTTACACCATGGTCCGGCAGATGAAAGTTAATTTCTTTCCTTTTTTTTTTTCCCCATCAAGTAACATTTATGGTGCAAATTCAGCAAGGAGATATTTTAAGCGCAGGCTGCTCAGTACTTTATTTTTCCTAGAAAAGTAATCAAATAAACAGATCGGGGGGGTTAAATAAATCTTATGTGTTGTCCCAAAGGCATCATCCCCTGGGAATCCACAGTTTTTATTTTGAGGCAACTTTAATTTAAAAAAAATACTGTGACACTCCAGAAAGCCCAGCCAGGCTATTATATCAGTATATTCTTACACTAATCTTTAAGGGAAGGTTGGAAGGCACCTGTACCAGTTCCTACCCCACATGGCTTGAAAGCGCAACCATTCCAGTTGGAGCAATAATGCTTTTTAGACCTTCCAGCTCTGTTTAATGTCACATCATCCATCACCCTCCAGCGCTGCCTCTGCTGAACACGCTGCTCGGGCAGCAGCCTGTGTCTGCACTGGTTTGCAAACCAGCTGGAATAATTTCCACTCCTTTTTAAGCTACTATTTAAAAGCGCCTGGTTTTTTGAAACAGCTGCATGGGTTTAACAGGGACTTCCTGGGCTAACAGTGACAAATGTTAGAGCTATCCTGCTTTTCAGAGGATCCCCTTGCATTTCATTATTTTATATTCACTATAGGCCTATCTAAAAAGCTACGTTTGCAACAAAGAATCTGAAAGAAGAAAAATAAAAGGCAAACTACTCTGTGAGGAGCTCTGCGCTAACAATAGCGGGTTTGTTGGGTTTACATCCCACTGATAGTTTCCCCTGCTTGGCTCCAACACATGCAGGAGTCTCTAACCTGACCCCTCTGCCTTTCAGACCCTGGCAGCCCCGCAGCTCGCGGCCACTGACCCTCCAGCCCCGCAGCCCTGGGACCAGCAACCATGTGGGCAAACCTGGGCTCCTCCAGGCGAGGCCCAAACATGAGCCCCTACCCGAAATTTCTGAAATGCTGCAGGGAACCTGCAGCTGCTCTTGACCTTCCCCTCCTCTTTACCTAAACGTGCTGACTGCTCGAAGAAGGGTCTCCCAGTCAGTCAGACCCGCAAACACACTTTGAGAGACAGAAGAGGTTTTCAACCCAGCCTCCCCTCCTAGGTATTTTTTTCAGATGCCAAGACCAATGTGAGCTTCATCCATCTTCCCCAGGAGGGTTTGTTTTCCAGAGACGACAGGGCTGTTGATGTCAAGAGAAATAATTTCACCAGGACTGTGCTCTGGTCCTGTGGGTGTACACCATATTTAGTCTGTTGCTGAGAGGGGGTTGTTTCGGTATTTTCTATTTGGCACGTTGATGGGAATTCCTAGAGGATCCTAGCTTTCCCTTTTTGGGATGTCTCCATCCACAGGTCTTACTGCACAGGCTGTTGGCTACTAGCAGGGCGAGGAGGGGGGACATCCAGGCCCTGAAGGTTTGGGGGGCTGCGAGGAAGGTTTGACAAGGACCAGATCTCTCCCTAACCCTGCAGGTCTGGCTCCCAGCACCCAGTCCTGCTCTTCCCCCCCAGCACTCGGTGCCTGCCTCCTGATCTTTCCATTGCATCCCAAGGACCATTCCCCTCAGCTATTTATCACTTCTCTTCTTCCTTTTATGGACAGAGGGAGGTATTTCTTATATATGAAAAAGTATTTAGCCCTTCCTCAGGAACTGAGCTGCACACCAGATCGCAAAAGAAACTTTGGCAAATGCACTGAGGAGGTTGGAAATGACCCTCTTGTTCTCCACAGGCAGAGGAGGCTCAAAGCAGCCACAGACTCCAAATGTCACATAAACACGCACAGACCCAGAGCAACATCCACCCCCGCATCCCTGTCATGTCAGGAATAACCCTCCTGTCCCAAACAGCCCCTGAACTCAGGATTTGTCTTGGCTCCAACAGAACACGCTGACAGTAGGTGCAAAGCATCCTGTGCCTTGAGGGACTGTGATCTGCCCCTGGTCCTGCTCTAGGCAGGGGCCACCAGGGGCCCACGAGGGGCGAGGACACGGCCAAGGCAGCAAGGAGTTAAAGGTTCACTTGCTTGGCCAGACAGTTTCACCCAAGGAAAAAGCAAAACCTCCAGATTTCTGAGTTGAGGGCACCTATTCCAAGTTAGGGGCAGCCCTTCCAAGCCTTTCCAAGAGAACCATCCCGCCTCCCTCAGGAGCAGCTTGGGGCAGGGGCAGCAGGCTGGGAGCAGGCCCTGCTGGGAACGAGGTCCTTGCATCAAGCTGCCTTTTTTAACCCAGGTACCAAGAGGATTTTCCAGCAGGACGTGGTTTGCAGGGCCCCTCCCCACTGACAAGACTCTCCTCCTCTATATAGGGAGGCTGCAAGGGCGGCGAGGACTCGGACTGTCCCGGCTGGTGGCTGTACAGGTTCCCGACTCTCCAATTCACTCTCTGCTCCCCTAACTGTAAGTACCACGGGGCTGGGGGCTTGCTGGCTGCGCTTGGGGATGGAGCCGCTGGGCAAGCGAACTAGCACCCTGCTTTGCAAACACATCCTGAGATTAACCTGCAAACAAATTGGAAATAGGAACAGACCTATCAGACCAACCAAGGGTTTATCCTGAGTTGTGTTACTGGTCGGGTTCTGTTTGAAATGCATGGGAGACCACGCGTGTTTGGAAACCAGCACAGATGTTCTGTCCTGCTCCCTAGTCACTCTGACGCGGCTGTTGCTGAATCAAGCCCTAAAGATGCTGGGTGCAGGGCAGGAGGAGCCCTTGCAGCAGGTGAGGTGCTGGGCACTGCCAGGTGGTGGCAGGTACCCGCTGTAAATAACCAGCATTCAGGAAAGAAACCTGCTAGCCTGAGCTGCTGATCATCTCTTAGGTTTATAACATTTTACAGTACTAGTAAAGGAACTTTGTGCACTTGCCATGCTCTTTAAAGACAGTATAATCAAATAAAATAATCAGTTTGTCAGTTACTTTTTCTTTAAACAGGAGAAATGCTTCAAAATTAGAAGTGGAAACACTTATACAAAAAGTCTTAGCATTATATGTGTATGTTTTTAATATGCTGGGAATAAATTATAAGCAAAACTAATCTGATAATTCACTGAACTACGGTAATTTGAGTAATTTCAATTGTGTCATGCTGGATTTAAAAGGAAAAAGTAAAACAACAAACTTCTAACTTTAATCAAACCCCGTGAATAAGTGCAGACGACAGTAGATGGCAGTGCAGAAAGCAGCTTCAGAGCAGCCCAGGCGCTCACTGGCTCCTTCCACAAACACCTTCATCCATACCTGTGTGTGTGTGAACAGGTATTGATGTGCATGCGAGAGAGGCGTGTGTACAGAATTAATAAGTGATATGAGATAAGATGTAAGGGGGATCAGAAGGTTTGTCCTTAGTACCTAGTACCCACGCCTCAATAAAATCTCTTCTAAACGACACTTGTTCAGAACCAAGCCTGCCTCCTCCTTCACTCAAAGCTTTGCAGTTTGCAACAAGACCCTGTGCACAGACAGACTGGCTGAACCCCTCACGTTCACAGTTCCCTCAAGCCACTAACAGAGGTTAAACCGATGAACCCTCGGAGAGCAAGTGCTTGATTAAGAAGTCACTTTAGTTCAGTGCATGCTACTCCCCTGGCTGTATTCCCTCAGATGTAAACATTGATTTTTATTATCTCATTTCCAATTGACACGCTAGTCCCTAAAAGGTATTTGTTTTGAATTTGTTATCATTACATTTTTGTGGAACAGCTAGTATTGAGAAGAACATCGCCTTATATGGTAGCAAGCATGGACGTATGCAGGAGATCCTGACTCTTTATAATTCACTGAAACTTATTAGTTGCAAATCAGTTGGCTTTTGCTTTTTTTAAAGTATGTTAATTTTAGAAGAAGCCAAGAGCTAGAGACAGCTCTCCAACTCGTGCTAAGTCCAGTTAAAATATGGGTTGTATATGAATTTTAATGAACATTTAGAGTATTTTTTTACTTGATAGAATGAGGAGGTATTTGAAATAGCTGGCATTTTCCAGATAAAGGGAATTGATCCCCACCTGATGCAAATGAAGTCTTTTATCCTTTTCTAATTTTTAGTGTTTATAACACAAGTAATGAACTGGGCCAATTTCTTTGGACTGTTTAAGGAGCTACCAAGTATTTAACCAGAACATTAACAGAGGTGAGAAGACCCAAGGGGAGACAGAGGCACTTGCAGGCAGTTTGATTCAAGCACATGGAGAATGCATTTAAAAAACCAAACCAAACCATAATCAAACCAACTAAACAACAAAACAGCTCTGTGAAATTATTGAGAGCATTCTCTCCTAAAATCCAGGCTTCCCTTCTTTCATGGTTGAACAACCATAAACTAGTGTTGATGGTACCTCCATGTTCAGATGAAAATGTCCTTGATGAGATTAAAGCCTTTGAGGGGTGGTCCCTGTGCCCAGCAGGAGGGGTGAGGGCCAGGAGGGAACGGTGGCAGCGCTGGGGAACCAGTTCCCAAACGGAGATTGCTCCATTAGGATTCACCTCTACATTGTCTTTTTATTAAGTTGGAGAGTTCAGTTAAATACTGGGAAAGTAAAATATAAGCAACCTGGAAAGAACAGAGTCAACAACTACAGCAGCCCAAGAGACACAGTTTGAATCAGGCAGCAGGTCATCGCTACCATTCTTCCATCAGAAATCACTTAGAGAGCAGGACTTGGTTTCTGAAAATAATTCATATACTTCGTACTGTGTCCCACTGTTCTAATAATGATTCCCTGTGCGGCTGTGATAAGCTTTATAATGACAGGCACATCCTGCAGAGGAAGGGAGAAAGGCCCTTTATCTGCTCATTAAGAGACAAGTAGCCCCCTAAGCTCTGACCCAGGAGGCAATTCTGCTTGGACAATAACCTTTCATTAAAATGCACTTCCTGGAGATATTTATATTTTGTCCTTGGAATAACATGCTCAGGATAAACTGATTGTAAAGGCAGCATTCAACTTCAGTCACTGACATGATAAAGGAAAAAAAAGCAGTGAAGATTAGATGGACAGACCTGCAGTGGGACAGCGAAAGAGGAGCAGAAAGTGAGCCATGGGAGCATCCGTGCCTGTGTGTTTAGCCAAGTATAACCCATGGTACCAGTTTGGTGTCATTTGGCATAATTCTATGCAAGCAACTTCTTATCAGTAATATTGTGATTGCTTTTCCTCCCTTCCTAAGGACAGGTCGCCTCTGAGAACAAAAGTATTTAGTCTCGCATGTCACTTGGGGTATCATCTACCTAAAAGAATGAATGAGAACCTCTTCTCTCTTGCACAGATGATATTGGTCTCCATTTCTCTCACCAGCCCTATAGATGAAACTCACCAATTGGCTAAGGGGTGAATTTTCCCTTCTCAGGGAATGTTCTTAACAGGCAGTAATGAATCTTTCCCCTTGGCCCATTTCCCCGATATCAATCGTATGTCGGACCAGTGCAGCTCAGTCTTGATTAGAGATGGACAGGTTTACAGACAATTACACAGTACTTAGATCTGGGGGAGACAAACCCTTGTATTTTCAAATTCTGCAGTTCATGCCACCCTTTATACTTTCCAACCTCACCTTGCTTTCAAAAAGACTGAATTTAAATAACAAAGTGCAGGAAGTTTTCCATGCAGGAAGAAGTAGAAGAACGTGGCAGAAGGCAGACAGACCAGCTCTGCTTTCTGTAATCTGTGGAAGATGTTTTTGACGTGGCGTATAACACAGAAAGGAACAGCCCCTTGGTGCCTGGCCCACAGAACGATGAAGAACTTTCGGGTGGTCCCACTGGAGACATGTTTGTAGCACACCAACCATTTCATCTTCAGTTGGGTTTTTGAAGTCAGGATGGTTCAGCAGTTTGATTTCCACAACCAGTGTTTGTAGGCAGCCTCAAAGTACCAGCAATTGACTTTGGGAAAGTCAGCTCTGCACTTCAGTCTGATTTTTGGTGTTTCTGACAGCAACACCTGACTTGCATTGATTTGAATGTGGTGTCGCTTGACACTCAGCCACAGGCAGCATGATCCAACCTTTCTGATGCTTCAGGATGACCATCTAGCTCTCTCTTCTGGGCCTGAGGTGGATGGAAATCCTCCTGCTCCACTGCCACAGCAGCTCCTTTCACGTTGCTGGGCAGGGAACGTGCCTTGCCTGTTGCTCCTGCGAGGTGGCGAGGGGCTCCTGGTGACGGGGCCGTGCTCCCTTCATGCCTCTGTCCGGCTGCCTTCACCCCGCAGCCGCCAGCTGGAAAGCTCAGCTAGAGAGAATACCATCTCCATTATTGGAGCTGTGCAGCTCTACCAGCCCTCTTGGCAAGGAGGGAACATTTTCTGCCTTAATCCACACAGAGGTCAAATAGTTTCCTCTCGCAGTTCTCTTCCAAGAATCCCCTGGGAGCGAGTGAAGGGCCACATCCTACAGAGACTTGACAGCAGGGAACGCTGCGGAGGCCAGTGGTGCCGCACGGCTCCAAGCTCTCAGGGCCTCACTTCTACTCACCCGCATCACCATGTGCATTGCACGTGGGTGGATGACATGGGTGGGTTTCCCTGTTGAGGTTTTTCAGGCAAGGCTGATGGCTCTAGATCGAGCAGTTGTGGTTGGTTTTCTTCTATGAGAGAATTGTCAAAGAAGTTTATGGAGCTGGGACATCTAATTTCCACTGAATTTCAGTGGGATTGCATCTAACCCTCTTAGGGGCCTCTAAAATATGAGTTTTGCATCACCTTCTGCATGATCTATGTTTCTCCCTCAGACCCCTCGCACAGTCTGGCCTTGCAAGAAAACATTAATCTGTGGGAAGGCTTCAGGGAAAAATATTTGGAAACCAATCTCTGATATTCCCAGAGCACGGGGTGTCCATTTGGCTACGTACCACAGCGCTTGGTCTTTACAAATATTATCCTGCTATGGGTTGATTGCTGACACCTTTAGCAGTCAGTTCTCCAAACTCCCTCCAGATTCATGACTGTTTGAATGCTGAAAATATGAAATTCACTCTCAGTAAGGAATGAAACAGCCTCCGTCTCATGGAGATGTTTTTCTTGGGCACGCACTCTTCCCTGCTCCCCCGTGTAGCTACTCCCCAGCTCCTCTCCGCTCCACCACATGGAAGGTTTCCCAATTAGCATCACTCTTTTCCTGCTTTGTAGCAAATTGCAATTAGGCCTCTGCTTACTCCTTTCCTCATTTAGAGCTGTGTCCCCCGAGGACAAGGCAGGACACTTAGGAAAGCTCCAGCATTACCAGCAAAGCTCTTGCAGTTACACCCCAACCTCCAACGTCAGAGAAGGAGAGAAGGTGCCTCCTCCCTCCCAGACACGGTGCAAAGCAGTCAAAACCCTCCTATTGCTCTCACCTTCGGAGCGGATACATCCAGCTCCTCTTTCCAAGCGGGACTGCAGGATGTTCTTTTATTCATGTCCAACTAGTTGACAAAGATGCATCATCCTTCCAATTTCAGCATCGTGGTTCAGAGTATCTAACGGCTGATGCAATTTCCAGGCTTGTTTTAGTCCTTCTCTCTCCAGTGTTAGACATTAACCCTTCACGAAGGATTAACTCCCACTGTCTGAACCATGGAAATGGGATAACTCTAAGTTACTTCCTCACCAGCAGAACTGATAATAATATTTTTCTGGTTTTTTTTTTCTTTCGACCATTTCTTAATCTTGTACTTCACCAAATGAAATTATAGTAGAGTGATTGGAAATAGTCCTTTGCAAGAAAAGTTCCTTTCTGGAACACACCCTGGGAACTGTTCTAGTTTTTTTCTGTATCTGTCTGAATGAACTTTGTGCCAGGCAAAAGATGAGGCTGTTCAGCTGGTAATCCTGGTGCAGTCCTGACAGTCTCCTTACTTTTCTCTCTCACCTTCATTATAAAATAAAAAAAAATAAGTAATAAGCCCAGGCATCCTCATTTAGTTTAGTACCATGAAGCTTTTGCTTACGGTGCTTTCAGACACAGTAGCAAAGGAACGGGAATCCCAACACAGACCCTCTAAACCATCTGAGCTGGCACCCAAAAGTATCTGCATGGCCACACAAGATATGACACAGAACCCAGAGAGCTTTGGATCTACCACATGGTGGATCTGACAATTGTGTTTTCCCTGGAATGTTTCCACATTTGCTTCCCTTTAAAGCTGAATATTTTCTTTCTTCGACAGGTGTCTACTGAGTCAAAATGGCTCAAAAACCTCTCAGCGATGATGAGAAATTCCTCTTTGTGGACAAAAATTTCATTAACAACCCACTTGCCCAGGCTGACTGGTCAGCAAAGAGACTGGTTTGGATTCCATCGGAGAAACATGGATTTGAAGCAGCAAGTATCAAGGAAGAGAAGGGGGATGAGGTGACAGTCGAACTGACAGAAAATGGCAAGAAAGTGACACTGAGCAAGGATGACATCCAGAAGATGAACCCTCCTAAGTTCTCCAAGGTGGAGGACATGGCAGAGCTGACTTGCCTCAATGAAGCTTCCGTGCTGCACAATCTAAGGGAGAGATACTTCTCAGGTTTAATTTATGTAAGTAGAATCAAAAATGCACACGACATTTCCTATTGCATGTTACCATGTCCTAAGCAAGTACTCACCCTCAGCAGTGGCATCCCAGACCAAAAATGTATTTAGTTCACTTTATTTCCTGGTTCTTCAATAATTGCTTCTTAATTACAACACATGAAGGTTCCTTCCCCAAAGCTTGCTAATACTGAAAGGATATTGTTGGTTTGGAAATTCCTCTCCAATAGCTGAGCAATACCTCAGTCCAGCTGCTTTGAAATAAATCAATAGGGACTTGCGAATGATTTCAGTGTAAACCTGAACAAGTTTCCTTCCTCAGGCAAAACCCCCACTGAAAGGCATCTGAGGAGTTCTGGTTCAGTGGGTGCTTGAGTACAATCTTATGTTTGAATAAATTAATAACACCACTGGAATTCCAGTGAGAATATTCATATGCTCCAGTGTGCACTGAACTGCAGTCACACATCCACTAAAACTGCCTTTTTTTTAAACCCCGTGTTGGTCAACTTACAGATCAGACAAGTCTGGACAAATTATAAACTTCTCTATGTTCACATGTGTTAGGGCCAAGATTATTCTGTCCAGCAGTCCACACAAATATATCAGCACATGCGTGTTTTTACATTAATAACCTTGTAGTCTATCAGCATGAACAGTAAGCAAACTGCACAGAAAGGAAACCCAGCAAGTTTCCACCAGGCTTAGCTGTCATCCTTGACTTTCCATGGAAGAACCACATGTTGTGCTGCAGAAATGTGAGCTACAGGGTTCTAGAAGCAGGAATACAGCTCTTATTAATAATATGATGAATGCTAAACTGGAAAATAAAAATGAAGCAGAAAATTAGATCGTTACAAAGGAACTATTTAATTGTTGTGCATAACTAAGGAGCTAAGCTCAAGATCTTTCCTTCAAGAATGTACTAAAATGCACACCAAGATTCCTGAAAGAACCCAGACTTTCCATCTTTTTGGTATTTTAGTTTATTGGATTTTAAGTTTGCAGATGAACACATAGACCCTACGTGTTGTTATATCAGAACACACAGTGTTAATTACTAAAATGGATTTTGCAGATGTTCTGCATTGTTGCAAGATCTAAAAAGAATTACTAGAAGAACAGTCAGATAAAATGTGTGGGGTTTATTTCTTTGTTGTCGTTCCCAGCAACAATCTGCAGAGATGTTCCAGGACTCCTGATATGTTTACTTTGTGGATTATTTTTTGTGGAACTGTCACTGTACAGGAGAAGGAAATTAATTTCAAAAAGAGGATAATGGATTAGAAATCAAATAATATTTCATGGAGACAAATGGAAATGTATCTGAAATATAGTTTTTCTCAAGAGACTAGATTTTAAAATGGTGGTAAATAAACAGTTATAAAGAAACTCTTTCAACTTGTACTACAACAAGTTAGTAATATTTTCAGTAACCAAAGGCTGCTTCAAATCCCCAGCCATACACAGTGCTGCCCTACAAGATATTAACACCCTTAAATAAATAAATAAATTGAGGGCATCAAAACAGACTTTGAGGCTCTGCTCTCATCCACTTGCATAATCAACTGTAAATAACTCTCTCCTGACTTGGCCGTGCAATGTCTACATTACCTCCCTTCAAGTCCCCCATGTACAAAGAAAACGTGACCGTAGCATTTTCCTATTTACAGCATCACTGACACAAATGGGGGTTCCCAATTCTGCTAAAGAATAAAGTCAACCTAGCTGAAAAAAAATTCAAATTTTCTGCCCCTGCATGCATATTAAATAATATTAAATAAAAAGATTCAGTACAGAAATTCAGAGTGACTGTACAGTTAAAAATGCCTTGGCTTTTTTCTTCATTACAGATAATTAAGAAAGAAGGGGAAGAAGTGCATTACCGCTAATTCATGTTTCACATGGCTCAGAACAAATAGGATCTGCCCATAAATTAGGCCAAAACTGATTATCTAAACACCACTAAAATAGCAACACAAGTTCACTGGACTTGAGAGCAGTTTCTTGTGCCTGCACTCACAGGTGCCACTAACACCATCTTCACCTAAAAGTGCAAAATGCTTTCTTAATTACTGAAAACTCTACATGCACTCAGAACCAGGAGTGAGATCCTTCTGCCCAAGCTCATGTATTTACCATGTAGACGTGTGTATTGGTGCCAGTCGCTCTTAAATACCCATTGGCAGGGACTGCCCAGGGGACAAACAGGCTCAGCACTCCTAGGGACACTATCCCCAAGATACCTTTTACCTTGTAAAAGCAAGTACCTTCTCTCACCTTGGGAAGGTTGGCCAAGGCCTCTTGGTTTCACTGAATGTAGTTCTAGTCACAGTCCAGTTAGAAACGGGGATTCCTGAACTTCATCAGCTCACCTGCTGCTCAAATTAGTTCTTTGAAGGCACGTTACTGCACACCTGGGTGTGCAAACAGCCCTGCGTGTGGGAAGCCAGGCAAATGCTCTTACATCTCAGGGAAAGAATACAGAAAGAGTTTCCTGAATTGGAAATTATTTATTTTCTTGGTGGGGAATAAGNGAGAAATATTTACCTGAATTGGAAGTTTACCCTCCTATTATTTTATTTTCTTGGTGGGGAATAAGTACATTCAGTAAATCAATACCCCTCCCTCTCTCTCTCTCTCTCTCTCTCTCTCTCTCTCTCTATCTATCTATCTATCTCTACTGAAAATAAAGGTCTCGCTGTCCTTTCTTTTAGAGCCCTGGTAGTCATTGTAGGCCAACAACCTGCCACTTTCCAAGTCCACTGTCCCTGCAGCACTCAAGTTCAATTTGAGACCAGCACAGTTTAACTCTGACCTCCAGCGTCAATGCAAATCTGACACAGTCATTTCTCTACCTTTCACGTCAAGGGATTTAGCTTGGGGATATTGAGAACTGGCAAAGATCTCAAGGTTGATTTTCTTGTTATGTGACTTGAGACCTTGGAAATGCAGTCCCAACCTGTAAAGTTCAGAGAGGTCCTCTCCAGCACCCAGAGCACCCCAGGGGTTCTCAGCGTGGGGCACCCAACCTGCTCCTCACCGCTGGAGGCTGCTGGATGCTCTCACCGTGTTTGCTTCATACCAAATAAAGCACTGAGGCCGTGCCGAGACAGTGTTGTGCCATTTCCTATTATGGTCAGGAAAGGGAAATCCCTGCACCCAGAGCCAAGCCTCCTGGATGCCATTTTACAGCCCCGAACTGCAGAGTCTCCTATGGGGGACCCAAGGCAGCTCAAGCCATCCACGGAGATAGCTCTGAGCTTGAGGCATGGCACAAAGCACTCATTCAAACAGCACAGAATAGAAAAATATTAAACCAAATCCACTTATGCCTAAGCTAGAAAAAGCCTCATTTCATTATTTCTGGTTTAAATACCCCAATACTAATTGAATTTCATAAATTTGTCGTTTCATATTTTAAATTTTTGGGTTGTGTTTGTGTTATATTTGTTTTAAATACATGGGAAATCCTTGCAACCTGCTTACTTATAGTAACCGTATGTGATATAAGGCTCACCACCTATTATCATAGGTTATTATTTCTACTCCCAGTTGAGTAGCCAGAGCTTTCCAAAATAAAGGAGAATTTACAGAGATGAAAGGCTATCAGCTGGTAGCCAATGTTCTTGTTTGTTTATGTTTCTATTAATACTTAAATTAAACTGTAAACAAACCCACATTTTTCCTTAAATTTCTTACGGAACTAGTTATGTGGTGAAGACATGGCTATTCTGTTAAGACACCTATTTGGAACTTCAGTGCTTTCTTTCAAGGACTCTTTATCAATCATTACTCTTACATGATGTTCATATAAAGGTTTTTAAAAGGCTTTCCTCTTACATCGATCAAAGCTTCTTACTTAGGATCTCAGTCTACAAAATTTGATACCTACCTGAGCAGAGGACATAACTCTGGTATGAAAATACATGTATAAAGAGATATTGTGATGTATTATGGTTGCTAAATCATCAGAGATAAGGATGTTTCACTATTTGCTGAAATAACTGAAGTCAAGAGGCTCTAATGTCAGACCCATGTTCTTACAGATTTCTAAATTCACCTAATCTGTAGCAGTTTGCTTATTAGAAATGATTATTTGTGCACTTGGAACCATACAGGTACTGTCAGAAATTGCTGCTTCGTTTATTACACTAGGCAGAATGCAGTAAAATGTTATTTGCTCAAGTCCCATTAGTTCAATGCAGCTGATGCTCGTCTTCCCCAGACTAAATGTGGTACATGGTGTTAATCCCAGTTGTTATTTGACTTTCCTTGCAGACTTATTCAGGTCTCTTCTGTGTGGTGATAAACCCATACAAACAGCTGCCCATTTATTCAGAGAAGATTATCGACATGTACAAGGGAAAGAAGAGGCATGAGATGCCCCCCCACATCTACGCCATCGCGGACACGGCCTACAGGAGCATGCTGCAAGGTAGGGGAGCCTAAAGCTGCAGTTCTTAGAAGTCACTGCGCACTAACAAGGGAGAAAACACCTTCTAACTCCTCGTGTGCTCCAGCAAGAAGCACAGCCAGAAAAGATCTGTTACGGAGGGCAACACAGGCTTTCTAGAAGTTTCAGAGGAATTCTTTGGCAGGAGCGGCAGTCCACAAACACTGTGACTCAAAAAGGAAAAACAATCCTTTTACTCATCTGTGATGAGGCATGTGGGAAGGTTTCAAAGTCAAGCAAATAGTTTTGGCAAATACGGGCATGGAAAATGCTCCCTCTCCACCAGTGGAGACTATTCCAAAGTTAGCTGCTAGCGCTGCTGGATCTGTCAGCGTTGCTCCTCTCTCCCTCTCAGCAAAGCAAATTCAAGTGCTGGTTTGGGGCTACTTTCATTACGGGCTAATGCTCTGGAGCCCAGGTGGGGATGTGCTCTGTTTTCTAGCTATAGTGGCAAGAAGCAGCAATGGGAGAGCAGTCAGGCTCCAACTGCCGCAAACAAAACCTTCAAAATTCACAGTGCTCTCACCCTTCGGGGGTTTTGCTCTAGGGGAAAACAATAAATTTAGGGATGAAACAGCTATAGTGGTGAAGGAATGAGGCTGCAACACATACAGATCACGGAGACATGATCAATTGTCATCTCACAGTGACCTCAGGTGCTCTGGGAAACTAAGACTTTGCAAAATGCTTTGAAAATGAAACTCTCTCACTGTGGGTCTGATCCTGCAGAAATTCTGGCTGTTAACTACAGCAAAGCTCACAGGCTTGGCCTTAATGCTAAGGGCCCCCAAACCTGTAGCTTAAGCA
Source organism: Piaya cayana (assembly GCA_013389865.1). NCBI lineage: Eukaryota > Metazoa > Chordata > Aves > Cuculiformes > Coccyzidae > Piaya > Piaya cayana. The sequence goes on from WAAB01019741.1 coordinate 17,766, forward strand.
TTTAAGACTTAAAGGGTTTTGATCTGACTGGGAAAAAACAATAAACAGCATCTATAAATTTCAGTCTAGCAGCTAGGTTAGTAGGCAGTATTGATTTCTTTGTAATAATTAAATACGTAGACATAGAGAACAGTGATCGTTACCAAGATGTTAATCCATTCAAATCCAGTTTGCACTTTCTCTGACGACACAAATAAAATGAGACAGCATTTCTCCCGGTGCACAGCAGGTTGTAATCCCAGGGATTGCAGTGCTCCTGTACTTGCCCTACTTGAAATATGAACCTCATGAGGTTACTAGGAGGTAGAAGCCTTCATGGTTAATTGTTGCTTTTTAAACCAAGACTTGGACTTGACAAAGCCCTTTCCCACAATGAAAAAAAAAAAGAAACCATCTTACATGTGACAGGGTAGCCTAAATTGCCCAAGCTGAGGCAGCCTTCTCCCAACTGCAAAAACCAATCGATCCCTGTCATTGTGCTACAAGCACCATAAGTACAAGTACACACACACGAACACGCCAATGGTGGTTGAGAACAAAGGCATCAAAACAGGTCTTTCCCCAAAAAACTCCTGACTACTCCTAAGTACCAGCTATTATGATAACAAAATAATCCAAATAACAAAATCCTAGGAATTTCTGAAGATTAAACTCTCAAGGTTTATTTACTTATTTAAGTTGATTCCCTGATTATAACTTGGGCTCCTAATTTTAGAATGTTACATTTTCAGGTAAACAAGCCTTTGAAATATAGTTAATTCAATTCTGAGCCCGGGGCAGTAGGTATCTCTACAATATCAACCTTTTTTTCTTCCTGTGGCTTATATAACATTCCTTTTCTGGAGCTATTTCAGTTCCTTTATTTGAGTGCATCCCAGCAGGCAGAGCCACAGTGCAGCAGAGAAGGATGATCAGTTAAAGACACCCTGAAAACAGACTTTCATTCTTATTGTAATAAAAGAGTTATCATCAATGCAGGCATGTAAAATAAGTTTTTTACACGGACTAAGGAGGCAGGTGCTGTCAGAAAAACATGATTCCATAAACATCATTTTTTATGTAACCACAGTTATAAGAAACTTACTTGGCATAAGCTTATCCCAGTGAGCCACAGTCATGTATCTGTCTTCTAGACCATCTCTTGAACTCAGCGCTTTGTATCCAGCACCGTCCAGGGCTCTGAGCCAACCCTGAAGTCAGGGCAGTCGTCTTTCCTCAAATCCTTTAAGCAGCAAGCCTTGCAGGGGAGCTCTGCAAGAGGCTTCTGGCTCCTGCAGGTCATCAGCAACGTTCTCCTCATTCAGCTGTGCAGAATACTGCCACTCTGCCCTAGAAATGGAGTGGGGAAAAACAACTAGGAAAGGGCTACGAGCTATCTACAGAGANCAGACTTTAATTCTTATTGTAATAAAAGAGTTATCAATGCAGGCATGTAAAATAAGTTTTTTACACGGACTAAGGAGGCAGGTGCTGTCAGAAAAACATGATTCCATAAACATCATTTTTTATGTAACCACAGTTATAAGAAACTTACTTGGCATAAGCTTATCCCAGTGAGCCACAGTCATGTATCTGTCTTCTAGACCATCTCTTGAACTCAGCGCTTTGTATCCAGCACCGTCCAGGGCTCTGAGCCAACCCTGAAGTCAGGGCAGTCGTCTTTCCTCAAATCCTTTAAGCAGCAAGCCTTGCAGGGGAGCTCTGCAAGAGGCTTCTGGCTCCTGCAGGTCATCAGCAACGTTCTCCTCATTCAGCTGTGCAGAATACTGCCACTCTGCCCTAGAAATGGAGTGGGGAAAAACAACTAGGAAAGGGCTACGAGCTATCTACAGAGAAAAGAGAAAACATATAATACTACAGCCTACAGTGAAACAGGAGAATTGTTGTAGCATGACACAACATAATTTTTCTGCTTAACATGAGACTAGTATCAGCATAGATCAGCCTGATCCCTGCAGCACAAGGACCTCTTTCACTTTTCCTCTCCCTGCCTGTCTCCAGCCCTTCCTAACGTGCTGTCCCAAGCAGTAGTGAAGCCACTGGAGCTGCCTTGCCCTTGGCTGTGGTCACTAACTGCCCCCAGAACAGCCCGGCTTCATGCCTAACTCGCAGGCTGGGTGCTGGCAGCAAGGGCGGATCCTTCTTTCTACTCACTTTTTTGGTGCTGATAATAATTTCCTGTCACTACCAACTCCTGGAAAAGCTTTACATCTCGTTATTCATGTGCCCCCTTTGCAAGGAATTCTTGACAGCAGAGAGAAGGAGGAGAGCAAGTAGAAAGAAAAGGGGGAGAACAGATGACCAGTTAAACCTTGAAGAGAACGCTCTTCTACCACCTCCCATGCTAACCACACGCAGCTGGCATGGCAGCCAGGGAGCCGTCCCACACCGGTTTGCATCACCAGCCCAGCACACCCACGCCTCCCGTGCTTCTTTACTTGCACATGCCGTTTTGGAGGCTTTCCATCTCTGAAGAGGGTTTTAAAGCTGTGCATTTGTTTGTAAAAGCATATTCATGTTTTGTGCGTAAAACTAAACCAAACCTCAAAATAACTCTAGTTATTCAACCAAATTGTATTCGCATTCAAGTGGTGAAAGTGGGCGTCAACATGATTTTGTGTGTGCAGAATAGACACAGGGAGTTTCAGAGGTTTTTGTAAGCGTATTTGCAAATGAATTATAAACAAAAATAACTCCTTTCTCATAAACATGGATCAGAGCACTGAATGTTTTCCTTGAGAAATATCAGTAGTGCTCCTTATCTGGGAAACTTGCATAGTTTTTTCTTGCCAAAGTACAATATATCTTAGTACTTCGTGACCAGAGCTGCTTGGCCACAAGAAATCAGCTTGCTCAGATGTTTCAGGGCACCTTTATCTTTCCCTGAATCAAGCCTCAGTGCCTGCAGATCGCTGGCCCTATTGCAGTCTCATCATCTGGGAATCGCAGCCCTTCATGTTCTCATTCTTTCTTCTATTGGCATGAATATCCAGAAGAAAACCCACAATCTGTGCACACTGCACTCCTCCTCTGCTTAAGAAACTTCCTTGGTTATATATTCATTAGGGCTGATGTTTAAGTCCCATCAAAGCTGTTCTGGTAATAACACTTAGCCATGGTTAACAGAAATCAGATAATTGGACTTTCTTCTAAATATGCAGAAAAGCTGACATGTCACAGGACACGGGAATTAAAAGAGATGTTGGCTCGGCAGAGATAAAATTTCCACTTGTTTGTAGTGCTTTTGAGCACCTCAACCCTTTTACAAATCACAGTTGTGCTTTTCCATGCTCCAGCTGGAGTGCTTGTTGAATCTCCTGATTGCCACATCACTAACACTATAATAGACAGAAGCCTCCATGTGGGTGATTAGGTTTTTATTACGTTCTCTGGCAATAAATCACTGTGGAGAAGATATGTTACATCTTTCTGCAGAATGAGGAAGTTTATCTATTTTCTGCAAGGCCATTTTTATGCCAGCTTGAGTTATAGATGGAAAAACAAACAACCTAGTAGTTACTGGAGGTGCGGGAGGGAAACACAGTTCCCAAGATCTCAGCAAAGGAGGCTGCTGTGAAAAGCAATCTGTTTGCTGTGTCCTTAGCAGGACCTTACAGAAATGTCCCCTTTAGGCAGCGTAGTTATTAACGAATGTAAAGAAGCAGTAAGCGAGTGTTGGAACATGGTTTCAGTCTGCTTTTTTTTCCTTTTATGGTAAAGCTGCCAACTTGCTGTTTCATTGTGATAAACCATCTGATTTTGTTTGTGATTAAGCAGAGCTCGCTGGTCTATCAGGAACAGAGGGGTGCGTGATTCTTACAAGCAATCTGGAGGTGTTAGGTGAAAAAGTTAAGCAGATTCCAGGAAGGAAATAAAAAATTCAACTGTACATTTAGGAAAACTGGCAGGTTTTAGGATGTAAATGTAGATCTCCATGCTATTAAAATTTGAGGAGAAAATTTCAAAATGTCCAAACCATATGATACATACAGGGGGTGGATGTGATAGTCTTCCAGGTAGTGTCACATTTTTAAAAAACATATTAACCAAACCATTCTCTTCTGATATCAACCCACATAAAGCTGCAAAATTCTGAAATAGCATACAGCCCTTTTCTCTGTCCCAGAGGGCACTTGGTGCAACTTCTGACCTTCCTAATTTTTCTTCCGCTGTTTCATTTCAGCAAAGCTGCCCATACCCATGCACACACACAAACCTCTGTGCTGAGGCAGCTCATGAGATACCGTCAGGAAGGGTTTTTCACTTACTGGGGAGCAAAAGAAGCAACGGGCAGAGAAAAATAGTAAGAAAATACTTGGCTTGGAGGAGACCAATTTTTTCTAATGTTCCCTGAGCTCAGAAATTCCATTGGCAACTCTGTATCAAGGAGTCACTTCTGTTTTCTTTATGGTATTTATGGGTTTGTGATGCAATATCAATATATGTCCTTGGTTTCTATTTACACAACCGTGTATTTTTAGCAAAAATTCTACCGTGTTCTCACTTGTTTTTAACTTAAAAGAAAGCCTAGCTCATACCCTGCCGTGAAAAATAAACCCGGCTCACAGCTCCTCTCCTCCCAAATCTTGATGTGGAAGAGTCCTGCAGGGCTGATTGCTGACAAGTATCTCCAACTGAAATATAATGAGTCACTTTGCACCAAGTTACTGAATATAGCAGTTAAGTGGCACCATTTGCCATGTGAGTGATCAATAAAGCAGTTAATGTTATAGCTGTTTAGGAATTGGGAGTAAAACAGTTGTTGTCCAATACCAATCCAAGCCCCAGCAGAATCCTCAAATGCTTTTCTTAGACTGGCTGTGGTCCAGGCACCAATTACAACTTGTAAGCTTAATAGGTCGAATTTATCTCCATTATCCTTACAGTACAGAAAGACTCTTTATCTCATGGTATTTACTCCATGCAGGGTCAGCAGTGGTGGCAGCCAACCAGATAGACATCCCTGAAAGTCACTGAATTAAAGAGGAAGGGGTTCACGTCTTCCCCTCTGACCAGGGTCCCCACTAGGCTAACGCGAGCTCTGCATCTGATAAATAATGCAAAACCCTACAGAAACACGTGCTTCTGCCTTAACTGTCTGCCTCAGCTGTCAGTTTGGTAAACTACGTACACATTTCAAACCTGTACCAGACCTGCCTGGGAATTTATTTTCCTAAGTCAGATGATTTATCTACAGTCTGTAGCAGGCAGTGGCTGCCTCACTGGACAAAGGGCCAACATCAGCACCAGGGTAGTTTGCTTAGAGCCTGGTCCAGGTCTGCCTCCAAGGGTGGAGATCCCACGCCTCCGTGGGCAACGCGTCCAGCATTCGATCATCCCCACAATGAACAACGTCCAAGTTGGCCTTCAGAACTGATCACAGCAAGCACACCAGTCAGGAATCTTTACACAGAGGGCAAATTGTAAAGCCTCCTACCACCACACTTTCCTCTAAGTCTTGCTTCAATGGAGCTTTACAAAATAATTCAGTGTTGTGGACCCCATGATGAAGCCTCAGTATGTGTTCACTGCCCATCACAGCCTAGAGATCTTAGCCTGAGATCGGCCCCTTGGTAGAAGATTGTGTGCAAAAGTACTGAAGGTGAAAAGAACCTCTGACTCCGAAAGCGTAATCAGGGAGGGATGTTGCAGGAACAGCTCATGGAACTAGGATGCAATCCTAACCCTTGCTGCAGCGTTGCAGCACACCAGACCCTGCTGTGCAGAAACCTCTTACGTGCCTCACATAGTGGAAATGGAGATTTTGGCCCACCTTTCTATGAATCTTGATCAAAAACGTGTTTGATGGTCAGGTTCATAGTGAAAAACATGAAGAATACTTACACACTTGTTGACATGCTGTTGTAAAACACATTGAGTGTCTTATTTTATCTTATTCTTTGGCAGGCATCTCAAAGAAGTTACTTGTCATGGAGATAAAAGCTATCTTGCAGTCTGAAATGAAATAGAGAGTACATTATCTACTTTCAAAATTCAAAGCTTTGCATGAACGGCTTAAAACATTTTAGGTTTTGCTGCCTTATGTGTCTAGACTTTGTCTCAAGTGGGCTGCTAGCCATGCTTCATAATTGTCATAAAAACTTGAGTTTCAGGTTTGAAATTTTCAGTTATAATCTTCTTATAGAGAGCCTGATCTTCTTGCTGTCCTCATTACAGTTCATCTCTAATGGAATTTACAGAAAATATTGTTGAACTCTTAACCTTTTGTTCATTTTTTTTGTAAAAAACATTTCCATTAGAGATGGTTATTTAAATGCAAGGGTGAATTAAATAAGATATGAACACAGAACTTTTGACTAATTGTGGCTTGCCAGATTTTTGGAAGGTATAGGCTGTTCAATTTAAATCCTTATAAATGTAAGCGGTTCTGTCAGTTCAGCCATATTGTCTAATTTAAGAATGTTTTTCTGTTTATTCACAGACCGAGAAGACCAGTCCATCCTGTGCACGTAAGTAAATGAGTCTGTTTTAGTCTATCTCAATAATACAATATCTTTCTTTATTCATCTGGCTGGAAACATAAGGTCTTTCACACCAGTCACACATGAAATAGAGAGAATGCAATGTCTTTACTATTTCGAAAGCAGCCACAGTGAGTGATTCACTGAGATGTTTAGAATAATTGCTGTATGTCAGATGGATATCGTGACCTTAAAACTGTCCTCACCCGTCTTTTAAACCAAAAAGCTTCATCAAGCTAAAAGAAACGTACACAACTTTAACCACTGCTGGTCTATCATCCCTGTTGGCCTTATTTGGCTGTACAGAAAGAAGAAAGTTCTCTTGGCTGTCAGCTAGGCAGCTGTCAGGAAGCTTGCATTATTTTATAAATTGCTAAAAATTCTAAGAAATTATGGTTTTGCCTAAAATATGTAACAGTAACTTCAGACTTCGTGGCACTGATCAGCTGGGATCTTTTCTTTAAAGAGCTACAGACTCAGATTTTCCAAGGCCTGGTACTTAAATGGTACAAAATGGAGCTATAAGGATTTGTAAATAAGTATTCGTGGATGCTGCCAAACTCACTTATGTTCAGGGATGCTGCCATGTAGACTCTTGCATTCTTCCACTTATTCCTACCCATCACTTTTTGGTATTTACCTTATGGGAATTCAGCCCAAATACTGGTGTCAGAATGCAAGCAGCAGTTGTGCACTTGAAGTTCATTGTTCTGTGTGCTTCGAAACACTTCTGCAAAATTATTGCTTTGTTGTTAGAGCTCAGCTGGGAGCCAAAGCCTGGTAGGATGCGTGGTACCTGGCACACATCTGAAATGCTGCTGGGTCAGACGCAGGGACACAGATCTGAAAACCAGGCGTGATTCCGTGTTTCTGAGTATAAATATACCCATTCTCAGGACTTCACCCTAAGCTCATTGAACTCACTCTTAGGTGGTTAAGTATTGTTTGCATTCTTTTTTAATCCCTACCCTTTGTGTGACTAACTGTGGTATGTTTAAAATGTTCCATCTGCCTTTAATGCTCGTGGGTTCTAATGCCTTCTCAGAATTCCCAACCTTTCCTAGATTTCATTGTTTCCTCTACATTTCATTAACAACTGCACACATACTGCCTTTGATCTACTTTCCTCTGTGCACACGTCCTCTCTGTGTTAGCTCTTTCTCATGGGCAGCATCACTGAACATTCTATCACGTCAGTCCCTGCCTGTTGCTTTCTTCCACTTCACAGTCAATCTTAAAACCCCCCATGATATGAGGCACATTTACGAGCTGCCTCTCTGGAACATGAGAGACTTTATACCATGGCTGTGCTTACTAACTGTACATCTGTAGCTGCATTATTATAACACATAGAGGTAGTGATCGTCCTGCTTTTTCCCCCTGACTTCCCTCTCTCTTTTTGGAGAAACTCCCCAGAACCTCCCCAGCCACGGGACCTCAGCCTGCTTTTTCCCTCACACATATCAAGAATCAGAGTCATCCAGAACATCCTCCAAAGCCCCATTAGTCAAAAGACTCCTCCACAAGAGAGCTGAATTCTTTTCTTTCCCAGCTCACTAAATCTCAGAGGCTAGAGCTGGCAAGCGTTGCTGCCTGGCCCTTCTCCCGCACAGATATCTTGTGTGGCTTTAGACCTGGGGAGAAGCTGGGTGCTGAACCAGCTCCATCTCTCTATTTTCTTATAAGTAAACTAGTAGGATCAGAGGGATGGACTAGTAGGATCTGAGGTGGGTCTGTAGTGGGGTACAGCTGGTCTGGTACAAAGATTTCCATTCTCTTTGCACATCTAACAGTGCAGAGTGAAGCCTGCCAAGTCCTGATGTGATTTAGAGGCACCTCATTGACCGCACAGGGGGTTCCTGCAGTGCCAGCAGCGCCGGATTAACAATGTGTGAACGGGCAATTTCTCTGGTTCATTGCTTACTGAAACAAATGCTGAAAAGAAATTCTGCTGTTGCTTTTTAGGTGTTTCCAGAAGTGGAATTAAGCCAAATCTTATATCACTGTATTAGTATAGAAAGCATTCAAATTGTCAATAAAAAAATACACTGATTTTTCCCAGTTATACCCAAACATACAAGAGTCCTCGCTACACCCAGGCTCACTCAGCGACAGCAGGGCTAATTTTCTAGTTTCACTTAGTCCTACTTTGAAAACGTATCCTAACTGGAATAATTTTCATTTAAGGTGAAGATAATGTATTCATGGAGTATTTTGTAGCTCATGTGATACAAAACCTCCGTTATATCTGACTACTATGTATTTCAGCTTATGTACTTTAAATCCTCATTTACACAATGTGAGAGACTCCTGCTGTGGGTAGCCCATGCCAAACCCACTCAAAGATGATTACAAGGACAAGATCCATCTTTAAAAATTCAGTCACTGAGCTCGAGAAAGCATGTAGATTTTCAAACAGGTGGGATTCTTATACTACTTCACAATGAAAGTCATTTCTACCACCCCAGAAATTACAATACTTCAAGGCAAACGCAGAGAAGAAATCCAGCATGACCAATTCTATTGCAGCTCAGTAGGTCTAGGAAGGATTTCATCCATCTGTGAAGCGAACTATGAGATTCACATGCTCTCCTCCTCCTGGGTCTTTCCCTTTGTAAGCTTATTGATGTTTAAAGGCATTGAACCTGATCTAGCCATTCCTCCTCATTAGTTAGTTTTCAAGTGCTCAGTGTTTTATTACTGAGACAAAATCTAGACATGGTCATACAGCTGTGACGCATCCTTTAGAGTACAAGAGCGTAATGGATACTAATGCTTAGTGGATACTTGTTTATCAGACCAGTCTGTTGTCACAGACATTTTAAAATGATCTGATCTATTGAAAAATTAGATGTATTCATCAGCTATGAACATTATTATTGACTGTAGAGATTTTCTTCCTGCTGTAGCTATTGAGATCCTGTCTGCTTTCCATTTCATATTGAAGAAGTTTTTATTGTCTGCTTCAAAAGGAAGTTAAAGCCCCAAAGTTTATGTGCAGAAAACAGGAAAACCCTCAGCCTGTGTAGGAGCAAAGAGTTAAGAATGAAAGCAGAGAACAAAACGTTAAAGTAACTTAAGCATTACAGTATGGTAGGATAATTACAGTAAGATAATGCCATATATGGCAATAGTCACAGGGATTCGGGGGAAAGCCAAGTGATGGGCACTGTTGCCCTGAGAGAAAGGAAATGCGATTTATGTAGTGATGAACTACAAATAACCTTTAATGAAATGGAATAGTTCAAAGCCCAGCGTTTGTTTGAAGAAAGTTATTTTTATTTTTTTCCAAAGAAACCAAGTTGTAAGGTAGATTTATTTGAAAACTTTGTATGTGTATGTCTTCAAACTGATGTGCTTGGTTTGGGATTGTTCCCAGGACACTTAATTTTTATCAATAAAACATGGAGATGTTTTAGCACTGAAGCCCGGGCAGAGAAGAATCCAACCTCTAAACTGTGCAAATTAACCCAGGCCTTGTGAAAAGGAACATATTCATCTCAATTATTCCTGGTTAAAACTCTAAAAGCCAGAAGAAACACTTCTTATCATGTCGTACCTCAAGCAGGAATTGTTTCTGGTTTCCTGGGACTTACATCAATGTCGTTCCATCTTGAAAGTTCTGCCCAGAACTTACCTATATTTCTTGTGTCCATTTATCACTGGTCCCTCGGTAGGGAAAATTAACTCCTATACTTCCTAATTAGGAAAAGAAGTAGAACTGCAATGGATCCAGCTAAGTAGTTTCAGCTTCAAAAGTGTTGACAAATACCCATAAGATTTTTCAAATGTATTGTTTAGGGTTATTTTAAATCCATTTTAGTTTGGATCCAAAGACAAAGATGTCCAACTTACATTTAGACTGTTGCTCTCTGCACAGCACTAGCTATGAATGAACTAGTTTATTACATCCACAACATCCATGTCCTTTTTGATTGCTGAGACTGGGTAGTATAAAAACATTTTCATCCATGTAATCATCAGAGCCAAAGGTATCTAGAAGAGATAATGAGACGATGTAATGTGACAGAGAGGGAAAAGTAGACTGGAAATGTTCTGAGAAGAGACTGTGCAAATCTGGCCCTTGTACCTGTACTTGAAAACCACTGTTTTACTTTAAGAAAAGGCTTAAGGGCTGTAAATAAACTTAACACTGGAAGTTCTCCAGGAGATGAAAACTTAGCACTGCCTTCCTGCTTCCCAAGGGACACTGCACAGAGCACAGCTGGGATGCCAGTTCTGGTCGTCTAATTCTTGTATCAAGACATCTCTCCACACGAGATGTCCCTTTTTACCCAGTTAGCAGGGGCACCTCAGGCAGTCCCAGCTCTGGCCCCTCTGAATTCAAAGAGTGTTCTAACATTTTGTTCAGATGGAGCAGGATCACTTGCTTATTCTCCAGCACTGATACAAACTGTTAGTCTACTTTAGTGCCAGAGTTTTACCAGAGGAAACTATTGTATTACTGCTGATGTTTTTTGTAACCGCTGTAACACAAATGTTGTATTTTTTGGTCTTAAAATACAAGCAGACTTGCCTGCCAGCTCCATTTCTCATAAATGTTCCGATGCTGCCAAAGCAAGATGAACTGCTGTTCAAAAATGCATCATGTTTTAGAATTGCCTTAAATGGCCCAGTGTTCAGTCAAAATACTAATGGGACAGAGATAGAGCACTGATAACGTGTTCTCTGCATGCTGGAGTCAGGTGGATTACTAACTGAGCTGGGCAGTCTCCAGTCCTGGTTTTATACACTAAACAGATCTCATGGCAGAAGGAGAACACTTTTTTTTTGTATTTTCTTCCCCTTCAGAGGAGAATCTGGTGCTGGCAAGACAGAAAATACCAAAAAGGTCATTCAGTACCTGGCTGTTGTTGCTTCATCACATAAGGGCAAAAAGGACGTCACCATCACTGTAAGTGAGCTCTTCTGTATCGCGCTCTTCCTCAAGACTGTTAGGACTGTACCAAGGTGACAGTGCTAGGAGCAAGTCAACACCTGTGCCTTGCCAAAGAGTCGATATATTAAGCGTACAGAGCGACATCGCAGCTCTGTGCTTACAGAAAAAACCTTTTGTTTGACACCCCCTTAGGCATCAAACCAGAATGTACTTTGCTAGAAGAGAAATATGCAGAGCTTTCCATATGCATAGCACCTATCTATATCCTAGCACAAAGGCCTCGAAGCCTGTGAGGGCTCAGGTCCTTATTTTACCCTTGGGAAATCCTTTAACACACTGTCCAACTGCATCACAAAGTGCATATCAGCATTTAAACTTCCAAAGCTTTGACTGGCTTTGTCAGCAAGTGAGTTTTCTTACTAACTAGCAAAGAGACCCAGTATAAAACTTGTCTTTTACCCCTCTATCAGAGAGAACAATTTTGAAAGGCACCATTCTTTTGAATTATCTCATTCCTTCAAAATTCATAGCAGTCTTGCCTTAGCGACTGAAGTCCACTTTCTTGGTCTGAACAAGCTTACACCAGCTTAGTTCCTGCAGGTGATTCATGCTGCTGAGGCTGCTGCCTGTCCTTGCTGTTCTGAGTGGCACAGCTCCAGGTCCTGGGTCATCTCCAGCCTTCTGAATGTCACTCAGACCTATGGGAAAAAATGCAGCAATTCACATTTATGACAAAAGAGGTTTAATGCGGGAGGCCACTTCAGTGTGTCTCAAATGAAAGGCTGGGTCCAAAATAAGTAATTCATAGGGTAGAAGGAAATGAAGCCAAAATCTCGTGACCACACCTGTGCTGGGTCTCCCCCCTTGTCTGCAGATGGAGAACTCCAGAGCACAGGTCATGCAGACTGGCCTCTTCCACCATAAATAATTGTTGTTTATGTACAGCACATTCTGCTCTGGGACAGGGGAGGGATTAGATGTCCCTTTGGGTAGTATTTTCTAGAAATCTGCGATTAAATTCAGGGAAAACAGTCCAAGACTTAAGGCATAGTTTTCCTTTGTTGAATATTTATATTAAAAACTTATTGCTTCCTAATGGGTCCTTGCTCAGTGCCTGGGGGAAAAGAACTTGTGGTTTCAAGGTCATCACTGATGGGGGTGTAACTGGAATTGCTGCTGACTCCTCTGGAGAATTACAGAAGTCTCAGGACCAAACTGGCCCTGAGAGAGGCCTGAAGACAAATAGCCACTAGGCAGCAGCTGAGAAAAAGTTTAAATTGTTCTATAACGCACTGATAAATAGTAATTGAATGACTGGAACTACTGATATGGCAATTTCAGTCATTAAAAACCCCCAGTGAATAGCAAAATGCCTCAGTTGCACCAGAGAGGAACTGGGGATTTACCATAAAAATATCTGTCCTTTTCTGCTCCTGAGGGATTAACCCGGGACTGGATCCAAATCCCATCCCTCTGCTGATGGTTTTTTTTTTCTCCTTCAGTCAAAATGCTCTATATATGTTAATTGTATTTGTTCTCTTGGTATGGCTGCAATAGATTGTGTTTGTATTCCTGGTGTATTTGCATGGAAACTGTGTATTGGTGATTTTAATACAGGAAAAACAATAAAAATGTCTGTGTAATGGAAATGATACTGACACTTGTTTTATACCATGTTATTCAATACAGCAAGGTCCATCTTTTTCTTACGTGAGTAACTTAGACTGTTTGATGTGTGTTTAAGGCACTGAGTGTAGATCTTGCATGCTATTGTTGCACCTCAAAAATTAGGAGAGATTTAGTTGAAATATGTTGTATGATTTAATCAAAAGCAACAATAGCACCAAATGCTCTCACAAACCAACCTGAACTGTGTCAGGCTCCATGGTGAAGAATGAGGTCTGACACAGGCAGGGTCATCTCTCAAATATCACTCTCTTCTATTACGTGTGCGTTCAAATTACCATAATTGAATGAAATTTCCCACGATCCTGAAAGATCCACTCAGCCTGAAACTGAGCAATGTGATTTCTGAATGAAAATACCCAAACGCTTCCTGTGCTTCAGGTTGAACTTTCTAGGACTGTTGTGAAATTAATTCCTAAACCTCACAGTGTTTGGTTGATTTGTATGGCTGCATGCTTTTCATTTGATATTGCTTTATATTTTACATTTTCACATTAACTGTTGAGAATTGTTCATGTCCACAAAAGTTAGCATGTTCTTAGCTTGCTGCTATGGTGTATACCAGCAATTCTCACTGCAGCGTGTGTCTGCAGGGGTGTTAGAGCAGTTTCTTACAGCCCCTCCTGCATTAGGTGGCTGTACCAGCATCCCAACGATTTGGGAATACAGGCAGGTTTGCCAGCACAATCTTTCTGTTTCTGTGCAAGGCAAATGGGGTTTTTTAACAGGATCTCCCCCTCAGCCCTCATTCTCACTGCCACGTCTCAGACTTTGGCTATGACAAAGGGCAATGTCTTGCCCCTTAGTTAATTTAGCACTTCATATGATGTGCTTTCTGAAAAAACCCTAATTAACTGCTGGCATGGGCAACTCTGTGATGTTCAGTGGATTTACAGCTGCACACAATGCTGTTAATTTGAAGCCATGATTTTATACCTTAAGTTTACAACATCGTTCAGTTCTTACTAGAAGCAGATGGTGCTTGTCTCAGCTTAGCAAACCAGGCTCTGTTTAGCTCACACCGTCTGATTTCAGCAATGCCCTGTGTTCACAGGGGAGATTTTAAGCCTTCTGATAACTATGAGGAGTTGCTCAGTACAGAGGAACTTCAGGGACTTCTAGGAATTTATGACCTCCTCTAGGGCTCCTCTATTAGCTTGTTTGGAAATCTTCCTTCCTTCTTCCTTAACTCTGAGGCAGTAAGTTTGGGGAGATTTTTGCTAGGTTTTTTATGTTCTCTTTTTCAAAATTCAGTCTTGATACATGCCTTAGCTCTCAAAATATCTGTGGTCTCAAGAAGGGGCTCATTTGCCTGTCTGGAGACCATGCAGATGAGTTCAGCCATTTGTTAGCAATCTTGTATTTCTGAGGCAGCTCTCGTAACTGCCACATAAGCTACAAGACATTCAGGAAAGGCATTTAGAAAAAGATTACCGGTTTTGCAGACTGATTTCATTTTCCAAATTATTTCCCTTAGATTCAACCTGAATATTACCTTATTCTCTAATTAAAATTATTTAGATGACATCATATTATCTATCAAGGACTTTTTCCTTTTCAGGGTGTTATATGAAATTGTGCGTGTTTCTGAAGAGTAGCACTCAAAAAATAGGATGACAAGAAACAAATTTGAAAGGGAGAGACAGCACAGGACAGAGTTCAGTGAAAACTTAAAAAACCCTGTTTTCTTAAATAAAGGATTTTTTTTCAACTTCATTGATCTGTTTATAAATAGAGTAATAAATGCATGGTTGTTTCACTGCATGATTTGTTTCATTAGCAATTATGAATCACAATTAACGAAATAATAAGAAGTTTGTGTGTTTGCATGAGAATTCATTATCCTAGTTTGAAATAAGTAAATAAATGCCTTTCCATATTTAACCGAAAGAGCTTTGCATGGATCATTATTAATAGACTTGATGAAATCCGCTTTGTAGCTTTGTGCTGCGTTACATTAAAATGATTCTTGGCAAGTTATCCTAATTACATTGTCATTTGCTAGCAAAGGATCTCAATAAACTAACTTGAAAAAGACATGTGAGAGGTTCCTTTAAGAATATCCCTTCTAAAAATGATATGAAACTGGAAAAAAAAATATTTGACACTGAATGACCCTTTTTTTAAAGAAAAGCCAGTCATGATGCTAAACAGTTCAATAGACTTTGATCTGTCACAGGCAACAGGGCTGGAAAAGGGTCATGTATACAGGACAGCAGTCAACTGCACAAATATATAAACACAAAGATTAACAGAGAATGAAACAAATCCACATGAAGTGCAGTTTGCAGTAACAAAAAAGTTAGAGGTTTTAATTATCTTTCACATTTTTCTCCAGTGTACATGTGTTGGTTTTAATTAAGCCATTATGAAGTTTAGGGTTAACTGCATCTGAATGAATTTTAGGGTGAGCTCGAAAAACAGCTTCTACAGGCAAACCCTATTCTTGAAGCTTTTGGAAACGCCAAAACTGTGAAGAATGACAACTCCTCCAGATTCGTAAGTAGGAGAAATCCCGTTGGGTCTGTGTGGGGGGAGGTTCAGCATGTTTTAAAACACAGCGTGCAGACAGTGGCCCTCGTCAATGCTTCCTTCTAAAGAGCATCCTAAAACTAACACCTGGAAATCAGTTTAGAATTCCTCTCTGAAATAGGAATTTGGCCTTCTAGAAGATTTAAGATCAAGCTTAAACTTCACAGTACCATTGTCCTCTCACAATCTAGCAGTCTATGTGTGTGTGGCCTTCCAGAGGCAATTCCCGCTCCAGGACATAGCCACTTTCAGAATGTCTGCACATAAAATCTGTATTTTCTTTTTCTTTGTACCACTGACAAGCATGTATCTCATAAGATGTGTTACTTGGCAAGAGTGGTTAACACATTAAACTAAAAACTATGAGAGGAAAATTAAAGACTCATACAGATTGAAGTTAGAATGATGTGAGCTAATTAATGATTGTTAGTACTTGATGGTGCTTTTTACAGGGAGTGCTGGCAGATGCTTTTTTCCCTGCATTCTGTACCTCTGCTCTCTCCCTGCTAAGTTCAGGGATTCACAGAGACGGACCTTAGCAGAGGGAGTGAGGCAGATCCGGTGCCATTCCCTCACTGAACTTGTGGAAATCAAATCAAATAGATGTTGTCATATTCCCAGCTTCCAAAGCCTGGTCCAGGAGGGAGGACTCCTTAAGTGTCTGAATGAAACGTGGGGGCAAATCTCTGCAGAAAGAGCATCAGAGAAGATTGTTTCCCTTCAGGCTTTTCCATAGGTTGTTCTGGAAGGAGGGAATCAAGCATGTTGCTCTGAAAAGCATGATATATGTGTCTTATTAAATAGTCTAAATACTGTTGGAAAACGTGGCATAACCTGAGAGAACAGCCCAATCTAGATCTTCTTTTCATTCACAGGGCAAATTCATCCGCATCAACTTTGATGTGACAGGCTACATTGTTGGAGCAAACATAGAGACGTGTATCCTTTTCAGTGAGCTGCACTGGACGCTAGCGAGGGAGAGCAGAAGGAAAAAAGATAAACAAGTTCCATTGCATGTCTAAGAAAGGCAAATATTGCTGAGGCTGGTATAAACAACGATGGAGGAAGTGGCTCCATTTATGCTGATACCAGCTCCTCCGTTTGTCTTACTCTCACGTTTCCATTTTCAGGCCTGCCTTCTCAGCTGTAAGGAAGCGTGTTATTCCCCTTATATAGCTTCAGAAAATGGAAGCGCTCTACCTAAGGCAAAGGCAGGGGACGTCAGAAGTGGAGTCCCAGTAACATAATAATGGGAAAAGGTTGTTTTGTGCTGCACGTGATCTGAAAAGCGAGGAGGCCATTTTGTGTCATATCAGTGTGACCCTGTGTGGGTCACTCCAGTTCCCCGTGGCCTATGTTTCCAGCACCATAAAATGATTTGAAACTTCACTGCTTCTTACTGGTGCAGTGACAGGCACTTTGAAAAACTCAAATCACTACAATTTACCCAGGAACTTGGGGAGGCTTCCAAGTTTTTAACTCCAGGTTTGACCCTTGGTCCTGACGGCATTTTGGGATGAAGTGCGGGTGCTTGTTCTGCTCCTGCCCTCAGCACCGTGCACCCTACCTGCTGTGATGCCCCAGAAAGCACCAAGTGCTAGATATTTCCAGAAAGCTTCTCTGGATGCTGCCTTGCTCTGTCAAACGGCACCTCCAGAGCAGTGAGCTATACAGATCAATAACTTCAAAGTATTTTCAGGAAAAAAGTACAGGCATTTCAGAGACATTCAGCTTAGCCTGACTTTGCTTGCCAAGTACTGTTGCTTCTATCTCTGGTTGTGTTTATGAGATGGGGTGTTTTAATTAACAAATTAATATGTAGCTAGATTCCTCAGTGCTGCATTGCTCATCTTTGGATGGAGAAGGAGCTGCTTGCTCCAAGAAATGAGAATAAAGATACTTGCTCTGAGGCTGATGGCACAACTAGGAAGGACTGAAATATGTTACTGATTTTTTTTAACACACTTGACAAACAGATTTGCTTGAAAAATCCCGTGCTATTCGTCAGGCTAAAGATGAGCGAACTTTTCATATCTTTTACTATTTGATCGCTGGAGCTTCTGAACAAATGAGAAGTAAGTTACTTACTAGTGATTCTTAGATCTTATTGAACAGTCTGAGAAAGGGCTAACTTAAGTAATTTATCTCAGCTTCTTTAATTGTATGTCATTCAATCCTTTCTAAAAATAAATAGCTCTTTAGCTACAGAAAAAAAATCTCTCAGCGAATTATAAGAAAGCTTCAATTGATGGCCACCTGCTGAGACAGAATGTTTGCATATTACAGGATGTTTCAGTTTAAAGGAGATGTAAAGCAATTCAGATTCCATCTTGAACAATATTGAGAAGATAAATGGGGAAGAGCTTGCTAAATGAAGTGTTATTTTGAAATTATTTGTGCACTACAAAGCCCTGAACTCCTTACACGAGGAGTTTCCTTTGCTGAAAACACTGGGTTTTTCCCTGTTGTTCACTGAGAGAACTCATGAACCAAGAGCATTAAGTTGATGCACTCAAGTAACGCTTTTCTCCTTTGCTTCTTAGATGACCTGTTGCTGGAAGGCTTCAACAATTACACCTTTCTATCCAATGGCCACGTGCCTATTCCTGCTCAACAAGATGATGAGATGTTTCAGGAGACCTTGGAGGCCATGACAATCATGGGCTTTACTGAGGAGGAACAGACAGGTGAGAACTGTGAGCAAGACTGTTGTTCCTGCGTGTAGGAGGAACTTGACATGCGCTCCTGACCCATTTGAATTCCACCGCATCGATGCAGTTGTCAGCATGCAAAAGTACTGTGAAACATCGTGTTTATGAAAGGGAAGATTTAGAATTAGAACAACTCCATACATACCCAGGACTGACTACTGATTTCAAGCCAGCTCAGACAAAAATAATGACCATTTAAAGCCATTTGTCCAGAGCTTTCCAGCAACTCGCATGAAAAGTTGCAAAATATTCTGATTTAATTTTGAAAGAAACAGAACAGGCTCAAATAGCTCATCTGTATTCAACTAATTCAGAGAAAAGAGAAATAAAACCAAAATGTGTGAACCAACAACTAAACTATCTTTAAAACATGGGCTTGCCAGAGACATCTGTCAGTGCAGCTTTTACCTGTCACTGTTCCTCAGTGTGCAGGGCTCCCTTGATGATGCCAGGATGAATCGCACATGGATGCAAACCGCCATGCCCCAGGTGACACCTGGTGGCAGAAACAACATCCCTCCATCCCTGGAGCCTGGGACCAGCTGGGAGCAGAGCTCTGTCACATCTCACCCCTGCACCAGCGCTACTCGCTCAGCTTTCAGACTCCTGCAGTTCGTGGCACAGATTTTCAAAGCTCTTTCCACAGAGGCAAAGATTCCCATAGGCAGCGGAATGATTCTTCGTTATTGCAGAGAACAGAGCTTTCAAAATGTGTTCGTTCTGTTCCTCATTTATATTTTCTGTTTCTCTTACAGCTATACTGAGGGTTGTTTCATCTGTCCTACAGCTCGGTAATATTGTCTTCAAGAAAGAGAGAAACACTGATCAAGCTTCTATGCCAGACAATACTGGTATGATTTGCCACTTAAAACATTTAGTTAATATTAAACTAATAAAATAGCAGCTGAGTAAGCTCTCTATCAGTATTTTTTAATGATTATTCATAAGTATTAAAAGATATGAAAAATCCATACTTAAAATCAGATGCCTTTTCTAGTAATCTTGAATCCATAAATTGATGAATTTAGTGCTTGGATCATGACTAATACTTCTACAGCAAGTGGCATCTCTTGTATGTACCACAGAGGAGCTCTTAAGGAAAATAAATAACTTCACATACTTGCTGAGCTCGTCATATTCACATTTACTGACCTGCTAAGAGAAAATTCAATCTTAAACAAAATATCACTCTTTCCTTCTAGCTGCACAAAAAGTCTGTCACCTGATGGGGATTAATGTGACGGATTTCACAAGATCTATTCTAACCCCGAGGATCAAAGTAGGACGAGATGTTGTTCAGAAAGCTCAGACCAAAGAACAGGTATCTACTTGCAGTCTGCTCAGCTCTCCCGTCTTCCTTTTTTCTTACCTCTTATCTAAAGGAAAATGTCAGTTTTTTGTCTCTACCTCTGCAGAAATTAGAAGGTAATTGGGTTGCTTCTTTCACTTACAATTTTCTCTTCTTTTTTCCAGGCGGACTTTGCCATAGAGGCTTTGGCCAAGGCACAATTTGAACGTCTTTTCCGCTGGATTCTAGCTCGCGTAAACAAAGCTCTTGATAAAACAAAAAGACAAGGCGCTTCCTTCTTGGGGATCCTTGATATTGCTGGATTTGAGATTTTCGAGGTATGTACCACGGGGCACAAGCTGGCTAAAATCCTTATTATGATGCAGTCATTTGGACAGAAGATCACAAAAATCTAAGTTCAGAGACACAAAACCAATTTGGTTCTTGGAAACTGGCTAGAAGCTCATGGCCAACACAACTCACAGACCGCTTGCACCTTTCCCTCAGGAAGGAAGGGCAGGATGCTCCTCCTGGGCTTCTGCTGGAGTTCAGCCTTTAAAGCCGGGATCTGCTTTTTATGCTTTATTGAACGGGCCTCAGTACAAAGATTTACCACTTACTGTAAAATTTCAAGACCATATAGTAGAAAAATAGGGATCCTTATATTTGAATTACTGTATTATATATAAAAAGAGAAGATAGCAAATTTCATCTTGTCATTTAAGTTCCCTCTTGAAGGTCTCTTTCTAACATCAGGAATTCACTTTTTTCCTATTCACAGATCAATTCCTTTGAGCAGCTGTGTATCAATTACACCAATGAGAAACTTCAGCAGCTTTTCAACCACACAATGTTCATATTGGAGCAAGAGGAATACCAGCGAGAGGGCATCGAATGGAATTTCATTGACTTCGGCCTTGACCTGCAACCTTGCATCGAGCTGATTGAAAGACCAGTAAGATCATATCTCTGTAGGTGGGATGCTACATCAATTGCCTCAGGGTGGGTTATCTGTCGGTAAAATAAGAGGCCATTTAAGGTGTTTCATTTCCTTTATTGCCTAGGAGGATTTGTAACATATTGGATAAGGAAGGTGATGCTCCTTCTCTGTCTCTGCCTGTGATGATACTGATCTGATACTGCTTACGTTGCAGACCAACCCTCCAGGTGTCCTGGCTCTGCTGGATGAAGAGTGCTGGTTCCCCAAAGCTACCGACACATCCTTTGTGGAGAAACTCTGCCAAGAACAAGGCAACCATCCCAAATTCCAGAAGCCCAAGCAACTCAAGGATAAAACTGAGTTCTGTATAATGCACTACGCAGGAAAGGTACTGGACAAACTGAGCTATTTTGACTTGGGAAACTTTGATTCTTTGATGCCCAAATGGTAAAAAAAGAAATAGCCTGGTAACTAGGTCAATAAGGGATGGCTTTAACTATATAAAGTAGCTATTAAGCACTTTAATTAAGTAACATATGAAATAAAATCTGCAAAACATTCATGGCTGTGCTAAGCTCACATGAAAGCAAAATTAAACAGCACCAGGTTTATTGAAAATCCAAATAATTCAGATTCCTTTCTAGGAAGCAGATTTTTTTAAGAGCAAGGCTGGTGCAAAAAGCTTTTCAGATGCTACTACATGTAACAATCAATACTCAACTCAGCTCTCAGCCACAGAAAACTTTTCACATTATTATTATTTGTATGATTTTGTGTTAAGACTCCAGATTTCTTTATGAAGAAGAGGTTTTTGATGTAGCGTTGTTTTCCTGCAGGTTACCTACAATGCAACTGCCTGGCTAACGAAGAACATGGATCCACTAAACGACAATGTGACCTCTCTGCTGAACCAGTCTTCAGACAAATTTGTAGCAGACCTTTGGAAAGACGGTATGAATCGTGGCTCTCAATCAGTAATAAGACTTAAAGGGAGAAAGTTCTACTAGAAATTTTGATAGCAGGACACAAGTGTGAAAAATGCAAAGCATAGAAGAGATTGAAATAAAACAAGAATAATGGATTTTAAAGACATAGTTATGGGAAGCATCATTAGATAGTTTTAAACACAATTAAAAAAACCTTAATATTATTCAGCTTGATATTATTCAACAACAGAATAAAAATTATTCCTTACCCTGTTATAATATTGCTGAATATGTAATCTTGTAGACCAAATTTATGACAGGTTATTGTTGGGTGATAGGAATGACTTACCTCACACCCTGCTCTCCCAGAAGTCCTGCACAGCTCTCTCCAGTGATATATAACCTCAACAAAGCTCCAACAGTAGAATGTGTTTGGTTTTTAAAAAGTTTATATGGATCTGTAACATGTATATTATAGTGTAAATACTTAATACATGGACGTAACTATGCGTGCAAACACCAGCAGGGCAGCTCTGAATTATTAAAGAACTGGGGAAGAGTATTAGGCAGCCTTTGAGAACCACTGGATAACAGATCGGAGTCAGGAGATGCCGTTGTTCCTGGTTCTGACACTAACATACCAATTGGATAGTTTGCAGGACTGTCTCTTTTAAAGCAAACACAAACCCAAATATATTCTGTGTGATGAATTGCTCCATGCTGTCACTAGTTAATAAGGATCCTCCTTTTCACGTTTGACAGAAGTAGACTATTTACCCCAAAGGCTCTTCTAGTGCTTTTGCTAGTGTCCTACTGCATCAAAACATCTTGGTCCTCTCTGGGAAGCTGCAGTTTAACAACGTCATGGGAGGTGTGATGGAAGGTTTTCACAGTTCATAGGAGCAGTTCCATTCATGTTTCTTTTTATATTTCAGTGGATCGTATAGTCGGGCTGGATCAGATGGCCAAGATGACTGAAAGCTCACTCCCTAGCGCTTCAAAAACCAAGAAAGGCATGTTCCGCACCGTTGGCCAACTCTATAAGGAGCAGCTAACCAAACTGATGACCACCTTGAGGAACACCAACCCCAACTTTGTCCGCTGTATCATTCCAAATCACGAAAAAAGGGTAAATTTCAAATGCTCAATTTTCAGACTCTTGGCACGTTATTCACACCGAGCTGCTCACTGTACCAGCGTGTCACAGAGTTGAATGATGTCTTCGAACACAGATATCACCCAGTAACATTTTTGTAAGTTTCTACAGTGCCAAAAGTACTTTCTATTCCCTTTCCAGGCTGGCAAACTCGATGCCCACTTAGTGCTGGAGCAGTTGCGCTGCAACGGTGTCTTGGAAGGCATTCGGATCTGCCGGCAGGGATTCCCCAACAGGATTGTCTTCCAGGAGTTCCGTCAGCGGTAGGAATCCCTCATTCAGCCCTAACTCTGTGTTTAATAGCGGCATAATATCAGTAAAAAATAATCCGTTGTGTTTTAACCTCCCTAACATCGATGTCTTTGGCAGATATGAAATCCTTGCTGCAAATGCTATTCCTAAAGGATTCATGGATGGAAAGCAGGCTTGCATACTGATGGTGAGGAAAGCATTTTTGATCCTATTGATAATCAGATCGGTATTTCTTAGATAAACGCTGTTGAGACTGAACAGAAATGAGAATTGATTTTTAATATCCTAAACCTCAGCACTGGACTGAGCAAATATCCTTGTTTTCCTCCAGATCAAAGCATTAGAACTCGATCCCAACTTGTACAGAATTGGCCAGAGTAAAATCTTCTTCAGAACTGGTGTCCTGGCTCACCTGGAGGAAGAGAGAGACCTGAAGATCACAGACGTGATTATCGCCTTCCAGGCTCAGTGCCGAGGATACCTAGCAAGAAAGTAAGGCTGTGTGCTAACAAACAGAATGCCTTCTGCAGCAGAATATTTCAGTAGACTTTTGTTCTTTAACCATGCAAGTTCTGATATTAAGACATTTTATTATTATTTATGATTTGTATGCATTAGAATTCAATTTATGTCCAATGAAGGACTCACTCCCTGCCTAGAAAGGCTTATTAGTACATTATACAGAGAATCAATCACCTTGTGAGGCTACTTAGGCTCTCTGTCCAGTAAGCCCTCTGAGGCAAGGACCTGTCATTTAAACACGTGCTTGTACAAGCAAGCGAAGGATATTGCAGCCCATGACTGGAATCTTACACACCAGTACAAAGTAGCAGCACCACTGACCTTTATAAAACGTAAAATAATTTCTTACACAGCTTGAGCATGAAGCACCCATCACCTAGCAAGACCTCAGTTCACATCACATCACAAAACTATTAACAATAATGCCCTTTTTCTGCATATTACCAAGTCATTCAAATTGCTGAGCAAATAAATTTAAATATAAAATGCTTCAAGAATGATGAACCATGCAAGTTCTGAGTGTCCTTGTACTCTGGAAACATGTCCCTGTCCAGAACTAAAGGTGAAATTTGTGGTTTGGGCCTGCTTATGGAGTACAAATAGCCAAAGAACAGAAGACTAAATAAAATACCATAAATCTAAGCAGTTATCACCTCTCCTCGAGAAAGCACAGGCACTTTTTAGGTGATGAAAGAATTAGGTCAGACTTCTCAGACCATGTGGCTGATCAGCAGACTTCAAAGCCAGAGTTTTTGCTTAATGTGTGTGTTTTGCAGACACCTTGTATTCTCAGACTGAACCAATTTGATTTATGTTTTTAATCACAGAGCTTTTGCCAAGAGACAGCAACAGCTGACTGCAATGAAGGTCATCCAGAGAAACTGTGCTGCTTACCTGAAGCTGAGGAACTGGCAATGGTGGAGACTGTTCACTAAAGTGAGTGACTGCTATCTGTGACTCTCTCCCCAGCTTTGAAAAGAAATAAATGCACAAGATACCGAGGTATATCATGTTGGGCACACTCCTTGTTCCTAAGTCCACTGCAGCTGATGGCAAGAGCCTTATTAGCTTCATAGAATTATTATTTAGACATACTCTGCCTATCTATATATAATGCTACTAACATTAAAGTAAGTTCTAGCTTGAGCAGAAAAAAAACTAGTTAAGCAGAGATTAATAAAGGATTTTGCAAGTTTGGAGACCTTTTTAATTGCCAAAAATGAAATCATTTCACAAGTGTGGATAATGAGAAAACAGAGGAAAACTGAATTTAGTGAACATGCAGAGTTATGTATTTATGAGGGACTCAGTGGCTCAGGAGTTCCCCAANGCCTTATTAGCTTCATAAAATTATGATTTAGACATACGCTGCAAATCTATATATAATGCTACTAACATAAAGTAAGTTCTAGCTTGAGCAGAAAAAAAATTAGTTAAGCAGAGATTAATAAAGGATTTTGCAAGTTTGGAGACTTTTTTAATTGCCAAAAATGAAATCATTTCACAAGTGTGGATAATGAGAAAACAGAGGAAAACTGAATTTAGTGAACATGCAGAGTTATGTATTTATGAGGGACTCAGTGGCTCAGGAGTTCCCCAACTGGGACACTAAACATCTTCCCACTATGGACTTTGGTTTAAAGGTGCTTACATCAAGGATTTGCCTGCAACCTGAGCAACAATAGGCAGCGCTACCATTAGTGCCAGTGAGCCTGACACCTTCAAGTACCACGCTCATAAATACTGATAGGAAACATTAATAAACTTTTTCTTTCCAGGTGAAACCACTGCTGCAAGTCACCCGCCAAGAGGAAGAAATGCAGGCAAAGGATGAAGAACTACAAAAAACTAGAGAAAAACAACTAAAAGCAGAGAGTGAATTGAAGGAACTGGAACTGAAACACACACAGGTGATTTACAGCTCTGAACCTCTGGGAAATATTACTTCAGTAGAGGCCTATTGTGTCCACACAAGAACTTGAGCTGCTTGCCTGTACACCAAGGCTATCTAGTAAAAAGACACTGTGGGAAAATTCACAATCCAAGAATTAACTTCCTATCCATTGTGTTTGTGTAGCTTTGTGAAGAGAAGAACCTCCTTCAAGAACAGCTTCAGGCAGAAACTGAACTGTATGCTGAAGCTGAAGAGATGAGGGTCCGTTTAGCTGCTAAGAAACAAGAGCTGGAAGAGATTCTGCACGAGATGGAAGCCAGAATTGAAGAAGAGGAGGAGCGCAGCCAGCAACTGCAAGCAGAAAAGAAAAAGATGCAACAGCAAATGCTGGTAAGGAGGCATAAGTGACAAATACAGAAAATAGCTTGCATTGAGCAGAGAAAAATGGAGACCAGAAAGTCTCTGACCCTACGACAGTGCTTGCAACACAGCTCTGTGTAGGCTGTGTCTGAACTCAGAACAGTCAGTCAGTGCTCTTTCATCCAGATTTCTCTTCTTCCCCATCTCAATTTTAAATAATCTTTTATATAAAAGTTCAACACATCTTTCCTTCCAAATCACCAAGCATTACAGATTGTCTAGTTCTTAATAAAAACAACATCCATTACTTACCTCACATGGTGAAAAACAATAAGCATTTCATGTAATCTAAGTGGTATTTTAGTTCAGAATTCATTTGGGGGGGTTCTTTTTCCCTTCAAAGGACCTTGAGGAACAGCTGGAAGAAGAAGAAGCTGCCAGGCAGAAACTGCAACTTGAAAAAGTAACAGCAGATAGCAAGATAAAGAAAATGGAAGATGATATACTCATAATGGAAGATCAGAATAACAAGCTAACCAAGGTAAGTGCTGTGGCTTCATTTTCATTTTTTTCAATGAAAGAACATCTTCTTCCCCTAGAGCAACAGGAATATTTTTGATTATATAGCTGCATGGAGATGTATTCCCTAGACTATCCATCCAGTCTCTATCAAACAATTTTCCCATGCTCACTTAAACAATCCAAACTTGTGTAAAACCATTGATTTCTTTATATCTATTTTGGGAACAGTATCTTCAAACAAAATATCCAGAGCAGTCAAGCACAATCAGTGGAAGACATTTCTTCATGGCCCCAAGGACAGTAAAAAATTCTCTTGGTTTTCAACTCATTTCAACCAAACTTCATTATAAAAACTGGAAATAAGGGTGTATT
This sequence comes from Piaya cayana, assembly GCA_013389865.1. Lineage (NCBI taxonomy): Eukaryota > Metazoa > Chordata > Aves > Cuculiformes > Coccyzidae > Piaya > Piaya cayana. The sequence goes on from WAAB01019741.1 coordinate 44,309, forward strand.
CCAGTACTTTTTGAAAGGGGATGATGCTTCACTGAACTGGGGCATTAGAGTGAGTACAACATTCTAATAGCAGCAGAACAGAGAATGTGGAAGCCACAGATATCGCTCCTCAGCTCCTCTGTAACTGATAAACTGACTACAGTCTTTAAAAATACAGCATAGAAAGACAATATCTCAGACATTTTCAGTTAGCAGAGGATTGCTTCACGATAACTATGACAGACACTTTTGTTAACAGAAGCATTTTATTTTTCTTCAGGAAAGAAAACTCCTTGAGGAAAGAATAAGCGATCTAACAACAAATCTTGCAGAAGAAGAAGAAAAAGCCAAAAATCTTACAAAGCTGAAAAACAAACATGAATCTATGATTTCAGAACTCGAAGGTAACACGAACAATAGTGGTTTATATCAGGGGTTTTTGTCTTGGCCTGCAACAAAAAAAACATAAATAGAATCTAAAGAACTATCTACTGTGAGATGTTTTCCAAATTTCTTACACTGAAACCATTTTGTGTGTAAGAATCACCAAAACCCCAGGATGCATAAACCATAGGTAACATTTTAAAAATCTTATTTTACATACAAAAGACTAGAGAAAATTGATTAAAAAATTAATGCTTCTTCTTGAGACAGGGAAATAAATGAAATAAGCAATGCCAGTGAGGTATTGCATGTTGCTAGAGAAATGCAGTGTCTTGTAGTTAAATGTACAGCCTCCCTCGAGTCCAGAACATTCTCTTTCCTAAGTTCAAGATCAGATTAATGGTTTCTTGCACTAACACTCTCCCATGACCAAACCCCTCACTTTTTCAGTGCGGCTGAAGAAAGAAGAGAAGAGCAGACAAGAACTGGAGAAAGTTAAGAGGAAGTTGGAAGGAGAGTCAAGTGATCTCCACGAGCAAATTGCAGAGCTCCAGGCACAAATTGCTGAGCTGAAGGCACAACTAGCCAAGAAGGAAGAAGAGCTGCAGGCTGCTCTAGCCAGGTATTCACTCTTGAATCTGCATACAGGTTGAAAACCAGGCTAGAACCTACGTCTCTCACCTCCCCAGACACTAAGATGCTGTAGCCTTCAATCTTATCTCACAGTTGTATCCTCTCACTGTACTTTCCTCATTTTCCAGACTTCCTTTTGCGAAAAGGATTATACTATTGTTTGCCCATAAAATCTGTCCTGCAGATATCAATGAAAACTCTCCTTCCCAAAGGCACAGGCCATGCTGTCAAGTAATGAAATGTAACAACACACTTCATAGGTAAAAGGTAAAAATTACTTAAGAGACTGACCTTGATCCGTTACAGTCTCAGATGATATTCTCTATAAATTTAAGAGGGTCAACACTCAACCAGAAATTTTGTTTATTTGGCTGATTGGCTTCTCTATGCCTTGTGTCCTTATCAGACTGACAGGTTCTTTTTGCATTAGTCTCCCCTCTTTCTCTGGTACTTTATTGCACAGAAGCTATAAGCCTTTAATCTCTGTATATTCATTTCCTCAAAGTGTAACAATTATACACATAGATAAAGTGAAATACTGTCCCTCTCAGGCTTGAAGACGAAACTAGTCAGAAGAACAATGCCCTCAAGAAGATCCGCGAATTAGAATCTCACATCTCCGATCTCCAGGAAGACTTGGAGTCCGAGAGAGCTGCAAGAAACAAAGCAGAAAAACAGAAGAGAGACCTAGGTGAAGAGCTGGAGGCTCTTAAGACAGAGCTTGAGGATACTTTGGATACCACAGCCACTCAGCAAGAGCTCAGGTATGGGAACATAGCACGTGGGCCAAAAAATAAATGTCACGAAGCTCCATACAACATTGTCTAGGAACTGTGCAGTGACATTATTTTGCCTGTGACTGGGACACTCTTATCTGCTGCTGCTCCATGTGTGTGTGTTACCTTCCAGAGCAAAGCGTGAACAGGAGGTCACAGTGCTAAAGAAAGCTCTGGAGGAAGAGACTAGGACTCATGAAGCGCAGGTCCAGGAGATGAGGCAAAAGCACACTCAAGTCGTGGAAGAGTTAACAGAGCAGCTAGAACAATTTAAACGGGTAAACTGAGATCCATCTTATTGAAAACTATCCACTATACAGCATGGCTTCCTTTTATAGATCATTTTCCTTCATTTCATCCTTGCAGGCTAAAGCAAACTTGGATAAGACCAAACAGACACTGGAGAAAGAAAACGCCGATCTGGCTACCGAAGTCAGGAGCCTGAATCAGTCCAAACAAGATGTGGAGCACAAAAAGAAGAAGCTGGAAGTACAGCTGCAAGAGTTACAGTCTAAATACACCGATGGAGAGCGTGTGCGGACAGAACTCAATGAAAAAGTTCATAAGTTACAGGTAGGAAGGTGTTGGACTTCTTGCTGTGACACTTTGAGCTTGAGAAGAGCAGTTTATGCTGTTCTGTGAGTGTCTGTCTGGAGGGATTCTGGCCCCATCGACTTCACCCAAAATGCTCATTTTTTGTCACCTGTAGGGCTCCTTCCTTGAACTCCTACCTCAATTATCACACAATTAAAAGTACAGGGCAGAAAAACTATGGCAAAATTGTGAATTCCAGTTAAGCTAGAAACACTTTTAGTGCTTGAGGTGACCCAGACACATAGGAGCAGATTCAGATCCTGTTCAAAGTTAAGACCTCAATCTAACTACAGTTTGGAGGAGTATTTTGAAGGTGTGGAAAATAACTGAGTTTATTCACTGTGGTGTCTCCTAGGTTGAGGTTGAAAATGTTACTGGCTTGCTCAATGAAGCAGAAAGCAAGACAATCAAATTGACTAAAGACGTTGCCACCTTGGGATCTCAGCTGCAAGATACACAGGTAAAATTTCACTCAGTAACAGCTCATCTACACCATTTATAAAATACACTATAAAAAGAACTAAACTACTGACTGTATTGCTGATTGATGTGATTCTGTAGGAGCTGCTTCAGGAAGAGACACGGCAGAAGCTAAACGTGTCTACCAAGCTTCGCCAGTTAGAGGATGAGAAGAACAGCTTGCAGGAGCAGTTGGATGAAGAAATAGAAGCAAAACAAAATCTGGAGAGACATATTTCAACGCTGACAATACAGGTATCGGTGCCATAGCCAAATCACTATCTCCATCACTCAGAGTGTTGCCAGTTATTCCAGAGGTTTCAGAGCTGTAGAGCTATCTTGACACAGCACATGGACCTTCAGGCAACTAGTGCTGTTAGCTCTGATGGCATCAGTGAAGCTCCACAACGGAGCCGGCAGACTCCCTTTCCTTTAAAGTGCGATCTCTAGGATAAGTATAAATGCAAGACAGCTCCCAAGAGGGTCTTGCACACTAGGCCTGGATGTGCAGGTTTGTGGTCTGCCTCATTTTATGAAGGCTGGGTGACGGGTAAACTGGTTACTAGCTTCACATGGGTCAAACTAGAAAAGATTTCTGGGTCTTGGTTTTCTCCTAGCCATCTTCTCTGCCAAACTTTCTTGTCATTGCTATAAAGATCTGTCCTCTGAATTCAAATTTCAGCTCTCTGACTCCAAGAAGAAGCTACAAGAATATTCCAGCACAATAGAAGTCATGGAAGAAGGCAAAAAGAAACTTCAGAGGGAAATTGAAAGCCTCACACAACAGTTTGAGGAAAAAGCTGCTTCTTACGATAAACTGGAAAAAACCAAGAACAGACTCCAGCAGGAGCTGGATGACCTGGTGGTGGACTTGGACAACCAGCGACAGTTGGTCTCCAACCTGGAGAAGAAACAGAAGAAGTTTGATCAGGTATGGATTTAAGATTCTCCCTTGCTGTGTTATCACCTAACTCCTCTGGAACTCACAGATTCCACTGGTTTAATGAAAAATAAGGCAGGGACAAAAAAATAAAATAATGCTTAAGTACACATACACTGGTTAATTTTGTATTTGTACACATTTATTGCAAAGCAGAGGTTTTTCTCTGTCATTAACTGACAAGACAGAAGCAATAGAAAACCCCTATTACTAATGACTTTCTGTATTAACTCTCCCTTTTCACAGATGCTAGCTGAAGAGAAAAACATCTCTTCAAAATATGCAGATGAAAGGGACAGAGCAGAAGCTGAAGCTAGAGAAAAAGAAACAAAGGCTTTGTCATTGGCCCGAGCACTTGAAGAGGCTTTGGAAGCCAAAGAAGAACTGGAGAGAACGAACAAATTGTTGAAAGCTGAAATGGAAGATCTTGTTAGCTCCAAGGATGATGTTGGCAAGAATGTAAGTTTTATGCTTAGAACAATTTCCACAACAATAATTTAAAATAGCAGCTAACAAACAGATCAATGTTTCGAGTGTGGGAAACTCTCTGTAGCACACAGGAGTAAGATCATGTATTTCATACACAATTCAAAGGTTATTCCATTCAGGACCAAACTTCCAAGAGACTTGGCAAACTAACCGAAAATCATCTGTATTTTTAACATGACTTGAAGCATGAAGAAGACTTATTGATTTCTAAGACAGAAAAAAACATTAAAACAGTTCTAAATAACTACTTTATTAAGCAGCTTTGAAGCTGTAAGGTCCACAAATCTGATTTTGTTAGTTATATTTGACTTTTGGTACCATCCTAAACACTTGTATAATGCAGCAAAAGTCCACTGATGCATTGCCAATCATTTCTTTTATTACAGCAATAGGATAATAGGTTTCCAATACTAAATAAATTCAATTATGATACTTGACCTGACTAAAAAAAGAACATTTGGGATAAAGAGAATCTCAGGTTATTTTAAGACATATTTGCAAGTGTTTAACTAGAATTACTTGTTTGTTACAAGTGTATTAAATTCTCATTGTTTGAAAGGTTCACGAATTGGAGAAATCTAAACGGACCCTCGAACAGCAAGTAGAAGAGATGAAGACGCAATTAGAAGAGCTAGAGGATGAGCTGCAGGCTGCTGAAGATGCCAAACTCAGGTTGGAGGTTAACATGCAGGCCCTGAAAGGCCAGTTTGAAAGAGATTTACAAGCCAGAGACGAACAGAATGAGGAGAAGAGGAGACAACTCCTTAAACAGGTACTATTCCCTGTTACTGGCTTTGTGAACACCTAGCCAAGCCAGCTAACAGTCCCCAGCCTCATGCCCTTACTAAAGGGACCTTATTATAATGAGAAGAAAATGTTACACTGCCTTGTGCTTGGAAAATAATTTTAAAAAGTAGGTTATTGAACTGAAAAAGGCACAAAACTGCATGACAGGTTTTTTCCTGTTTCATAGCAAGTGCACAATTGCCAACAGATGTAGCAGTTTAACACTACAACTGGTATAGTAGAAGACATGTGAATTGTTATTTCTGACACAGGCAGAAGAACTTTCCCTATCCTCTAAGTGCAAGTGAAAAAAAAGACATTTTCTAACATATCTGCCTTCCCAAGGTGCACTGAATGGATACAAAAATATTGGAGATGAAAACACAAGGGGACACAGCACATTTGTATAGTAGTGCTGTAACTGCAAGAATCATCATCTTGGGACAGACATATTTCCATGAATTGCTGACTCCTGTCAAGAATCTTCCATTTTTTGACAAAATGGAAATCTATTTTAACTGTCAGGGAAATCAAAATGAATAGAGTGCTGTATATATTATTCTGACATATGCTGAGTGTTTAGGAGTGATCAATGACTTTCCTAAACTTGTTTTCTGTAATGATCAGCTCCATGAATATGAAACAGAACTGGAAGACGAGCGGAAGCAACGTGCCCTGGCAGCTGCAGCCAAAAAGAAGCTGGAGATTGATGTGAAAGATCTAGAAAGCCAAGCTGATTCTGCTAATAAAGCTCGGGAAGAAGCTATCAAACAACTTCGCAAATTACAGGTACACAATCTCACAAATATTTTTTTTCTCGCTGCCACGATATGAAAGTTAGGTGATATCTGTGAACTCAATGCTTACTACAGGTAATTGGTGAGAGACAGTTCACGTATCTGTACTCTAATGCTCAGTTTGAATGACAATGAAAACTTCACATGGCAAACGATCAAAGTCTTAAATTGCATCACTACGGAGAGCTTCCAAAGTTCTCCAGCCAACACTCATCTGCCATTGACTTGTCCACATGAAGGAAAAGATTCCCATGCAGAGAAAGGGCCACAGGTAAAATCTATTACAGGACTTCAATCCTGGTTCTAACACTTGACTCAAAATCACAAAAGGCTGTTCAGAAAACATAATATACACAGGCATTATGACTATGTAAATGTTTATGTCTTCTCTTCTGTCCAAATCTCTTTCTACTGAAGTTGTAATAAGGCCAGACAAAAATAAAGTTTTTTTTCTTTCTTCCCCCAACAAGGCTCAGATGAAGGACTACCAACGAGAGCTGGATGACGCACGGGCTGCCAGAGAAGAAATATTTGCTACAGCCAGAGAAAATGAGAAGAAAGCAAAGGGCCTGGAAGCAGAACTCATTCAGCTTCAAGAGGTAAAGTAGGAAACTCTATTAGAGAGTATGAAGCTGACTACATATAACTTTCAGTAGCAAAACAGAACTGCAATGAAACAATACAATAACTATCAGAGACGGGATGCAATAAGCAGCACTTGCAACAAGTTCCATGTGCTCCCGTGCACTCCACTAAAGTTGTTCAATCTACATCTGAGCATAGTGAGATTAAGATGCAAAAAATCACAGCGAAAGGCATAGTTCACTGGTCTTAAAGGGAAATGAACAGTATGATCCAACACAAATTGTTTTCAATGGCTATAAGCTCCTGAAGTCTTGTTAGTGCTATTATTCCTACATGTATTAAATGGCAATCTTGTGACTAAAACAAATAAAATGGAAACCAGCTGACGGGCTGGATAAAGTGTATTTCACTGCACCTCTCTAGGATTTATGATATGACAAGAGTTTATTAAACAAGACAATGCATCTTATACCAGCTTTAGGAAGTTTAGTCCAGCATATCATCCTATAACTGTTTGCCTGAACATTTGTTTACTTCTTTACTGTGCTGCCTTTTCCTTTTTCCTTAGGAACTGGCTGCTGCAGAGAGAGCTCGCAAACAAGCAGATCTGGAGAAAGAAGAGATGGCAGAGGAACTTGCAAGTGCTACTTCTGGAAGGTAGGAAGAGGCTGGATTACTCAGAAGGCTGTAAACATGCTGCTGAACATCGTGTGGCTGCCAAGAGAAGATATGTTCCTTTCCCAACAGCCATCTGGTCTTGACAACACAACATACTCACACATGACTAGTTGCATTGAAATATTTTGATTGCTTTTCTTCATGAATTATTGGCAATCCATGATAGTTGTAGACACATTCAACTGGTCAGAGTCATAATAACACACTTATTAAATTTAAATGTACAGGACAAGCCTTCAGGATGAGAAACGGCGCCTGGAGGCAAGAATCGCCCAACTGGAGGAAGAGCTAGAAGAGGAGCAAAGCAACATCGAGGCCATGGGTGATCGCATGAGGAAAGCGGTACAGCAGGTAAAACCCATTTCAGCAGGTGTCACTTTCTGCTTGTATTCCAGGGAAAGCTATTTGTGGTTCAGAATACCTGGAGTTTGCCATGTCAAACTGTCATCTGTTATTTCTCTGAAAGCAAGCAACACTTGACACCATCCATTCTCACTCTTACAGGCAGAGCAGCTGAACAATGAGCTGGCTACAGAGCGCTCAACAGCACAGAAGAATGAAAATGCTCGGCAGCAACTGGAGAGGCAGAACAAAGAGCTGAAGAGTAAGCTGCAGGAGATGGAGGGAGCTGTGAAGTCCAAATTCAAAGCTACAATTGCTGCTCTGGAGGCCAAAATTGCCTCTCTGGAAGAGCAATTGGAACAGGAAGCCAGGTACTAGTCTCCCCGAGGGCACCGCTGTCTATTTATTGTTCCAGTTAATGAGATTAAATAAACAAAGGCCTAAAGGATTTGTGTCATTGGGTTCTCAGTGCCATTGAGGCTTGGTTAAGTCTCTCCCTCACTTAATATTTCTTAGACGTATGGCCAGAAACTGGAGCTGTTACAGGTTCTGATTAAGAACCATTTTATTCCTTTTAAAATTCTACTGGTATCAAAGGCAAGGATCTGCTCCCCTACATTCTAGAGTAACTGCCCTATGATCCAGCCAGGTTAATTCCCATAATGCATTGTGCTATTTGTAGGGTTATTTCTTGAGGAAATCACCTGGTGTTTTACAAACAGATCTCCTGGAGCACTTCTAGCATGCAGCAAAGACACATTCTTGTTTTGATCTGAAGAATATGACCTTTAAGTTTCGTTTAGAATTAATCTGTTAAATTCAGTAACACCTTTAACGGTGGGTCCTTGGTGCCAGTTTCATGATCAACATGGCTGAAGGAAGATTACAGACCTTCCACATCACCAAATGTTGCACTCTCATTTGCAGAGAGAAGCAGGCTGCAGCCAAGACGTTGCGCCAGAAGGACAAGAAGCTGAAGGACGCGTTGCTGCAGGTGGAGGATGAGAGAAAGCAAGCGGAGCAATACAAAGATCAGGTACCAGATTGGGATGAGGGTCTTAGTCTGGAGAACAGTGATTTTCAAGTTTTACCCTAAGAAAGGAAGGTTCCATATTCTGCTTTAAAGAAATTTCACTCTAAAAATCAGACTATCTGCTTGTATTCTATGTAGGGAGAGCGACACAGTTCTTTGCTAAAAGATGAGACAATAATTCTCTCTCATGCTAAGCCAAGTGCCAAAACACTAGTCCTTGTCAGTCAGCCAGCTGCAACAGTCTGACTGTACAATGGTACCCAGCACGGTGTACACCATCCCGATTCGTGTATCAACAGGGATTTTAGTTAAAAATTTTAGCTTTACCTAATGCAAACCAACCTGCAAGCCAGAAAAGCCGGGCTAGGACTGTACAGCAAAAGAAACAACAAGGTAGTGTCTGAATAAAGTGTTTATCAGCAAGATCAACTCCATGAGGTCAAGTTATTTTAATATATTTTAGATTTTAAGACTCTACCTTCGATTCAGGCCATGTTTCAGTAGAACTTTAAAGATAAGTATGAAATTAAAATGAGGAATGAAAAGCTACGACTAAACATTACCCTAAAATTTCCCTGTAGGCCGAGAAGGGCAACACACGACTCAAGCAACTGAAAAGGCAGCTGGAGGAGGCTGAGGAAGAGTCTCAGCGCATCAACGCAAACCGCAGAAAGCTGCAGAGAGAGCTTGATGAAGCCACGGAGAGTAACGAAGCCCTGGGCCGTGAAGTCACAGCACTGAAGAGCAAGCTCAGGTGAAGTGCCCTTATTTGGGATAGCTATTCCCACTCACTGACAGCCTTGAAATTTAGAACTAAACTAGAGAAGTGGGAAAAAATCCCATCAAGTAAAGAACAGACACTGATAATGCTGCAAAGCTACTCACTCCTTGTATTAGCTTGATGCAACAGGAGGCCAAAGTCAGAACACAAAGTGCATTTCATGGACTGCAGCCGTCTCAAGATTTCAGCTGTGAGATGAGCAACTGTGACAACATGACATAGGCCATACTCTTTTGAACCAAAGCTCCTGTTGGTTTAAATAGGAGCAGAATCAGGCTTGGTTGCTTTTGAAAACACCCCTTATATAATGGCTGTAGTTATTTGTACAGGAGTCACAACATGGTAGAAATGCTTGTGCTTTTCACACTTTCACACATGCACAACTTGCACACGACGACAAGGAACAGTCTTAGACAACATCACAGGTAGCAAAAGGCAAAGCACTTTATATGGTTCTTATCCAAAAGCCTCTTTGGACTTCACCACAAAGGGACTCAAGTGTCATCAGATGAAGGAAAGGATCGAGATGTCCCTTAGCATTTTCTTGTTAAAGCTGACTGGGGAAAGGATAATGCTGTCATCAGTCAGCCACATACCTGAGTTTCCCTGCAGCCATTGGATGTGAAAACACCAGCTCACTGAAATAAAAAGGCTGACTTTAACTACAAGGAAATGGCTCTATCTGCACCATCACACCGTAACACTTTGCTTTCTACCTAAACCCAACAGTATTTCCAGTGAAAGTAAAGCACCTGCCTCTCTGTGTTCCTAAGCAGTTTGCCAGTAACATGCATGAACCTTCAGATGTAGATTTACTTCAAAGCGAAGAGTTAGGGACGTGGCAGCCTGTTCCATTAGCCCCATCTTGGGCTGTGCGTGCTCCTGGCTGCTTTGTAAAGGAGAGCCTGTCCCCAGCTCTTTTGACATAGAATAGCATAAGGCTTTTCTTGGTTTTACTTAAATGTAATGTAATTGGCTGTAATGTACTTTGCTTAATTATTTAAAAATAATCTACCTACCTCTGATCATGACCATGTGCTTAGTATAACTGCCCGGGACTCTCTATCTTTGTTTCAGAGGGACACAGGAACCTTCGAAAGACTAAGCAGGTACCATGCCTTCAACTTTGCAGCTAGCTTGTGTTGCACAAATTTCCATTTTCTTTGGCCCAAGTCAAAATGAAATGAGGTTTCTGCAAACTGTGAAGGCTTGGATATCTTGGCATTAATCTGTTTTATCGAAAGAGACAAATATTACAATAATCTAGCTGCCATCAGCTGTTTGTCAGTGATACATCTTTCTTACAAGTAGGTTAAGTACTAACACTTACCGTGTTGCGTTCTCACAAGCTGTTCCAACAGAGTACCTAAAAAAGCACTCTGATTTTTCCTGCATGAAAATTGTCCTTTTTGCACCTCATCTTTGCGTACAGCCACAAAGAATACAATCTTTCAAATGAAATACACCATTAATTAGTAAAATTGATTAAAAGGACTAATGAATAATGTCACAGCATGTCATTAGAACTGCACAGTATTTGTTATGCATATCATAATGCTGACTCTACAGCAGGATCCCATCTAATTCACCTGAGATCTTACTTGCATGTGATTCATCACCACCCAATCACAGACAAAGGGGAAAGTCTTGCCTTTCATCACACAGCACTCTGTGCCTGTACTGTGTACAAATTGCTATCACTCAGGCTTTTAGAACTACTTTGCAGATACTCTGCTGCACAGAAATTAGTACTGACACCCTAAACTAGCACAGCATTATATTAAACTTTATCACATTCTGCGGAATTAGAAATAGTACCTACTGTTGCAAGAAATTGAAGAGCTACTGCCTTGTAATATTTGTATATCTTCTATTTTACATATATACTGGATTTTGCTGTGAATGCACAAATATTTAAAGACGTCTTGTCCTTGCATGTGCCTTTTAGTCAGTCTAATACCTCCAGTCTGTTATTTAAGCCCCACTCCAGCAGCACTTGTTCAGTGGTACAGACTAAATACAGGTGCTGAGCAAGCACTGATGCTTAAGGCTTGTCTCAGCTTTATACACCATTCTGAAGGTACTAATGCGAATAACCACCGGAATATTATCAAACCCATAAATGTGTTTAAAAGGAACAGATACAAATAAGAAGTGTTTATCCACAAGGCCAACAGCAGTTTAAAGCAGTATTAGGTTTATGCATACCACAACAGCTTGACATTAACACTTAGTGGGCAACAGGGAGCTCACTTCTTTGTAGCCGAAACTATTGTGCATGATTTGGTTAGACTCTCACTGTTACTCCTCACTAGTGCCATGTTCTCCGACAGCTCTCAGAGAATTACTGCAGCACAGAGTTCTTACAAATGACATGAATAACTGAGTCTGGATAGGAGGAGCCTAGCACAGTGAGCTCTTCCTTTCTTCACAAGAATTAATGACTTGACCAACCAAACTAGAACTTGCTTGTTAAGCAGCAATAGCAAATTCCTCCCCTCATAAAAGAGTAGACACTGCTTTTGTTAAAAACATGCCAGGGTAGAAATGACACACTTGTGTTCAACACATGCCATCAGCACCAGAACAACTAGGGTTAACTAACAGCAGATCTTAAGTGAAGCTTTATTATCCAGCTAATTGCTTGCTCGCACTGCAGTTTGAGGGCAGAAGTGTGGAAAACAGACTACATGTCCCACTTCCACCTTAGAAACACAGACTCACGCCTCTGAAATGAGTTAGTCCAGCCAGCATTCCTACCCGCTTCCCTTGTAAGGAAGACTGGACTTCGGACTTAAACAGCTGCTTCAGAAGAGACATCGGCTTAGTCTTTTGCAAGGACAAGACAAGCCTTTAAATATTTATGCATGATTGCTCTACCCAAAAGTGCAGTCAGATGTATTTAACACCAAATTAGTAATTTGGGCACAACATTCAGTGATAATGGATTTATTTTATTGCTTATGTCTATGGTCTCAAGCCTTTACAAAGGTTTGCTTAATGAGAGGCAAGTGAGAGGCCATGTTATAAAGTGTTTTGTAGCACAGTGGCAACCGAGGCCAAGAAGAGACAAACTCATCTTCTGTTTCACTTGCTCACGCCTCTCAAAAAAAATTAACCTTGAGGACACAAGCGTCCTTGCCTTGGGCTGTGGCTATGAAATGTATCGGGATGGGAGGGAGATGGGAGAGGAAAAGGGGGTAATATGGGGAAAAGCATTTTCTGTAAGCTTTTCTGCAAGACAACTGCATTGTCAAGCATCAGCACTTGATTTGGAACTGTGCTGTAAAGCAGCAGTGGGTTCCCCTGTCTATGGGGATAGAGAACAGAGCTACTCACAACCTTGGCTGCCGTATGCATCAAAGCACCTGTGCTGCTGACCAACAGGCCTTTGCAGAGAGCCTGGGGCTTAACACCACCTGCCAACACCTGCAGCTCTGCTCTCGTCCTAGTCTTATGGTTCTTCCGTAACTGGTACAGTTGGAGTCAATGACCTCAAAGGTCTTTTCCAACACAAAGATTCTATGATGAGCTTGTTCAGACTACAGGTCAGAAATTGAGCACAAGGCCTATCCTTCCTTGCTCCTCTAAAGGGACGTGAAGGACACCCTCCTGCTGGAGCAGTCCCATTTGCCATTCCTTCCAAACACAACCAGCTGCAGCTCCCACAGGGAAGAACACTGAAATGAAGGGAAGAGTGGGGGATCGGGGCAGATGAGACTATCAAGAGAACTTTAATGACAAGAACAGCAATCTTGTCACCATTCCAAGCAACCGGGAGTCTCAACCTGTCCACAAGTTAATCTTAGATGCTACAGAGCAGAAAGCTGCATTAGAGGCTCCTGGCTGTTCTGCATTTAAAAACATCAACCCCACAGGCACTGTTACAAAACTCTGCTTATTTGTGAGGACTGCAAATGACCTACCATCTGATTCTCTTTCTTTTCTTACTGCAGGAGGGGAAATGAGCCAGCATCTTTTGCCCCACCACGGAGATCTGGAGGCAGAAGAGTAATTGAGAACGCAACAGATGGAGGTGACGAAGAGATGGATGCAAGAGATGGAGATTTCAATGGAACAAAAGCCAGTGAATAAACACGCTTTAAAAATTGCACTGCAGCAAGGGGAGGGAGGACAATATTTAGCACTGTATAAGTCTGCTCATAGCGCCAAGGTCACATACACCCACTCCTCTGACAATGATAAAAACACAACTGCCTTGTCTCCAACGTATCGATTGATGTTAAAAGTACTCCAAAACTTACTTTACCATGAAGAGTATTTGAAAAAGCGGGGGGCTTTTAACAGAGTAATTCGCTTAAAGAATCTTACAGAAAGTGAGTTCTAGTAGCTCAGATGACTTAAATCCCAGTGAACTACAGTTTACAGAGGATTTGTGAGACTGTTGCAAGGGGTATAAAAAGGCATTGGTCAGTTAATCTTTTCTTAAACTTTCATTTTGTCTTAAGTATTTGATTAATATAGGGTTTTCTTCCTGGTTACTACACCCCTGATGCACCAATCACAAGGTGGAAGTGCCTTTTTAATCACTTACTGAAAAATATCATTTTTTCAAATTAAGTCAACTGTTACAGTTGTATATGCACCATGGATGTGCTTACACACCAATAAAAGGCTATAAAAATTACTCCAGTACTCCTGTGTACAAGTGTCACTCGGGTGCAATACAGCATGACTGAAGGGAGCTGGGGATGCAGCAGAGCAGCTTTAGAAATCAAATACTTAGTAGAAAAGGTCATCTGTAGTCATTAGAAGAAAAACCTGGTTTTCTCCCAAGGAACTGCTTTTGAAGCAAGAATAAAACAGTACGTATACTGAGCTGAACCTACAATGACAAGAAGTATTTGGGACAGATTTGATTACCTCATGGACACATGGCACTGAGGTGCCACAGGATGTATTTGAGGGCTGACAGACATGACATACGAGCTGCAGGAGACTTGAGGCATTCTGGGGTAGCAGCTGGAAAGCAGGCAGGGCCCTAAATATCTGTCTTTAGGTAATTCAACATCCACCCTAGAAGCCTGTATGTATAGGAGTGTTTCCAATTAAAGCCTCTACAGCAGGCTGGAAACAACCAGAAACATCAGCCCACACTGAATGTCATGATCCAAGTCAAGCTATTCTGCATTAAGGGATCGGCACATGGGTTTTATTTTTGCAGCAGGACCTGGGAACCACCAGGACCTCCCACAAACAGATGCACCTCTAGACTCCTCAGAGCGCAGCTACCTCTCTGGTCTCACTGGGGCAGCAGAGAGCCACACACAGCTAAGAAAGGTGTAGAATGACTAAACTGAGTACTCGATGATGTCTTAGATTGTACAGCAAATGAACCTTAAGCAGCAAGATCAAGAAGGTCAGACTTCATACAGGATGGTCTTAAGCACCAACACCTGGAGCAGAACCAGCAAACCGAACACGGAGCCCTTTTAAAAGGGATTCATGCAGAAAATCACATGTAACTTCAGTTTGGTCCGATGGTTAGAGCACTGCCCTATCAGTTGAGAAACTCAGGTTCCAGTCTCTGTTCAGCAAAGCTTGTGACAAAAGAGGAGGTCAGAGTTTCCTCAGTAAAGCCACAGAAAGGATCCTTCTGCAATAGTGGCCAAACTGAAGTTCCTCTCCTAAAAATCAATCCCTCTCGGTACCATTAAAGGTGACTGTTCTGACTAAGTTATTTTGACAATTCTCAGTAGCATATCCACACCTAGTCTCTCTGATTATATCTGTAATCACATTAATAATGTATCTGTACAACACATAACAAGCACAGCCATAATATTACAACTTTCTACCTTATCTCAATGCTGTTTCAGTGTGACTGCGAGGCAACCTGCTCACCAAGCAGGCAAATTCTGGCAAGACAAGGAAAATGCAACTTGTCTTTCCTGATCCCTCCAGGCTACACGATCCACTGAGCTGCAGTCTATGTGTCAGCACAACTAACGAAGTAGCTCATGCACTTCTGCTCCTCGCAGGCGGAAGAGTGCCGGCTCCCTGTGTGAGAGAACAACAATCATGCTAAACCAGCCAGAGTTCAAGGTTTTAAGAGAGAGCAATGCCAATACTAAGCACTGTAAATCCCAGAGGCATCGCTAGCTATACAATATTTACTTTCCTTAAGGTAAGAAACCATGGAAAGAAAGATGTAGGAAAATCTTTGCATATTATTCAGCAAAACAAAGTCTCTTTCAGCTTCATTTATCAGAAACAGACGAGAAACCAGCAGCAAACATCTGTGCATAAACCACAGTGACAAATTGCAAGAAAAGAATCAACAACTAGCATTCAAAATAATCTTTATTCCACTTCCCAGCCAAGCCAACTTTGTAGATGGCCTGAATACTGGGAATGATATATGGTTATTTCCTATTCCAGAGAAACAGATAAATCACTTGCTGTTTTCACAGCATTTTCTTAAAACAAAACAAAAAAACCCAAAACCAAACCTAGACCCATTTAGACATTCTTTTGTAAAGTAAGCTCTCCCCATGCCCAGCAACAGTTATAGAAATGGTTTAGTAGCTATTATTTTTGCTAGTACAGGCTTCCATGAGGTAAACTAATATGGCGAGTGAACCTACTCCATTAAAAAAAACAAATCAAAAATGCAGTAATATTCCATAAGGGACTAAAAAAAACCTATTTAAAATAATTCTCTACTCATATATATTTGTCTAGCATAAAGGACTTTTCAGGTCAAAAAACATTTCTAAATTAGTAACAGCTGAAAGCTTATATTCTCATAGAAAATATAAAACAAGAAAAAAATCTCTAAGACCCAAGGCACGTTAACAAAGAAAGGGAGGTGTGGAAAGCAGTAAAACCCACCTATTAAGATGTTAGAACTAGCAACTTAATTAGGTCTCTCGCTTCCTACAGCAGCCAGGCTTTATGGACTGCAATATGGCACAAAAAGATGTCTATATGCTAAGCCAGTTCGAAGTCTCCTACCTTGCTGTTAGCTCTGGGATCTCCTGAGGACTCTAAGCACTAGGCACTCCTCACCTTTCACTGCGACTTGTTCTTAATGGCAAATCATTGCTTACAAAACCATCTCACCACTAGAGGCAGGTTTTTGTGTAGCAAGACTCTGAGCAGCGAACATCCTGCAAAGAACTTCCCTGTAGAAATACACCTTCCTCCACATAACCACACTCCTCTAATTTGGACGACTGCAGCACACAGGAGAAAGCCAGCACAACCAGAATTTAAGGCCAGAACACCAGATCCTGAGGAGCTGCACAGGGATACTGTTTCTGTCTATGGATGGTAGAAGGATGAGGGCTTTGACTGGCAGTGTCAAAAGAAGCAACTTCCAAGGATCTATTTGCAGCAAGAGATGTAGGAAGCAATTCTCAGTCCGCACTACTGGGCAGTATTCTTCGTCACACCACCCACAGAACTCAGGCGAGAGGCAAGACTGGGCAAGGCCACAAGAGGCCACTGCCAACTGTAGCTTCTTCAGTTCTCACTCAGCCCAAAACTGCAGGCAGATTGCTCACTAACGTTCTTCTTAAAAATAAAGGTTAAAAAACCGGCCTTTTCCCAAGCCAGTCAGGCTTTTCATAGCAGCATCTTGACAACGCTTTGTGAGGGATGGCTCATTGGTCCTGGAATACTTGAAGGCCGTGTTCCAAACTCCAGGCGTTTCGCTAACCTGCAAATACAAAACAGAAGTTAGCGCATTTCTTGCTCAGTTTTACCATCTTCAGATTAACTGACCGCTTCAACAGAACACCACAAATCAACAGATAGAGGAATATCACTCTGAGCACTAAGTGAGCCCGTTACTTACTAGGCTGAATTTCCACTCTAACACAGGGCTATGTTTCCCTCTGAGTAGTGAGGAGCTATCTGTTACAGGCGCTGGAATTTCAGTTCTAGCATTACAGCAGTATATATATATGTGATCAGCAGTATGAATACGTAAGTGTAGGGCCCCTGAGGCTTTCTCGTGGGAGCTTTCATGAGGTTTCCCCACAGGCTAGGATAGCAAGTACAATGTGCAGCACTCCTTCCATACAGCAATTTTGAGCACTGGGTAACAGGACAAACCAGTATTCCCAGCACAAGGGTCTAGCTGAATAATTGAGTCTGGAACAAACTCTGCTATAGCCACTTGATTTACAAAGAATCTAAAGAATATGCAGTAAAGGTTTGCAGAGTTTAAGCTGACACTGAACTGCAATTTGTAATAACCCTGCTGATTTTAATTCATTTGTTTAAAAAAAGAAAACCAGTTCAAGTGTTCAGACAAATTTGTAAGTTGAGTCAGGTAACCTCCTGTCAGCTGCTCCTTAAAAAGACATCTTGGTGACTGTAAAGCCCTCTGATTGAGTGAAGCCATTAATTGTCTTTTTTCCAGTTCTCCTGTAAATGGGAATCTTAACTGTGATAAGTCTTTACATGCCATAATGTTCCTAAGACATCATTTGTACAAGAACATAAAGCATATAACACATTAAGTCAAGATGCAAGAACTCCTCGGTTGTATCTCATCCCATTTAAACGCTGCACTTACTTTTGCTTTGAATTTGTGGCTTTCAAAACATTCCAACACATCTTCAAATTTCAGCAGTTAGCGATTCTGAATTCTCAAATGATTCAAAACATTCAGATCATAATCCTGAATAACTAAATTTTGTATATTTTGAAAACAAAACTGTCTCTACCAAAACAAAGATTTAATACTGAACATAACAGTACCAGCCACTAAGTTGTAACGTCAACAGTTCTCACAAAGACACAACAGCAGGGAACAGCACTCACCCTGTATCGCACCGAGGCTGATGAGGACTCAAACGTGTCTCAAGGACATCTCTGTTCATGTACATAGACACCGCACTTCTGTTTGGAGACTGGTCATACACAAAGTTTCGGCAAGATGCAAGTTTGGACTCCAGAGCCTAATGTAAACACAGATGAGGCAAGTGTCAGACAGCACCCTTCTCTTTCACAAAACAGCACTGCAGCTCACCAAAATGGCAGCAAGCCTCCCTGGCGGGAGGGGTGTTTCTTTCAGAATGAGTTGTCTGATAGAGGAAACTGCTAGACCTCAGTGCCACATGAGTTCCGAATTTTTGAAGAGATTAAGCCAGTCACCCCTCTAAAGCTGAATCTCTGGGGAGGTTAAAGAGTTGATTCTATTCACCAGCAGGAACACAAAATCTTCAGCTTCCGCAGGAAGATGGTGACACCTTTCTTACAGGCATCACCTTTTAGATTACAGAATATTCATGTGAGCTACCTGCTCCCCTAGACACACGTTAGGTTGTACATACTAGGTGGCACACGCGAGAGAACCGAGCCACAGTTACCCTACTCTCCACCACACGCTCCCATCTCCGATTACGCCACCCTTGTTGCTGGGTTACTCTTCGGCTGTGTCAGTTCTGCAGCTCAGCCCACCAAAAAGTCATACAAAGGCTTGTGCCAACACAGCACTGGGGCATAAGGGAGAAAACAGAAGGAAGTCACAGGATAACTTTTCCAGCATCAGCACTATCTTAAATGTCAAAGTACGCTTAACTTGACATTAGGCTGTGCTCAGAAGACTACAGGGACTCTTATGGCGAACTTCACCAGAAGCCCTCTGGACACTAGGCACCAGGCTGCTTTCTCTGCAGGAAGGGAATAGGTCCCTTCTTAATGTATCCACACTAATTTATTCTTTCTCCGCATGCACTTTCAGAAATTTGTAAAGGAAGATCTCATCCCCATGTGGAAAAGACTTTAGAAGAGCACAGCGAGGTTTCTCCCAATAAACTGGGGGTTGGTCAGAAACATACAAAGTCCAGACCAAATTTCAAGGTCATACTTAGCTAACCTGGGAGCAAGAAAGTCTCCCCAGTCTCCCCTGAGCAGCAGCACAAATAGTGCTGGCTGCAGTTTCAGACAGTCCCACCTTTCCAAGAGCGTTGGTTAGCAGGTAATCACTCACCCCCACTTTTCGCAGCAAGTCTCCCACGATGTTAAGTGCAGATATTCTTGCAGCGGGTGTGAGAGGGGTTGCACCATAACTGTCATCAAGACCTGCAGGGCAGGTTAAAGAAGGATACGCTAGTCATTTCAAATAAAAAGAGCTCTGACATTGGAAGTCAGAAGACAGCCTGACATACAGAGCAGAGGAAGCAAGTATCTTCATCTTTTTTTATCTTCCCTCCAGATCTTTCATATCCATTAGGAATATGAAGCACTGTCTCCCTGAAACAGCTCAAGTTACAATGCCCTAAGCTAAAGCCTCTAGACATCCTGTGGCTTGAGCTTCTAGAGATCTGCTCCACCAGCCTCCTCTGCACCTCTGTTGCTACAGTGGAACCAGAAGGACGTGGCCTCAGAGAAGACCATCATGTCTCATTATACCACAAATCCCCAAATCCTCTCGCTTATACAGAAGTATTAGTTCCTCTACACAAAACACAATTTTAGGTTAAGCATACTGAAGCCCACAGTTGGTTAATACTTGGAGCCAGAACATCAACTCTTCAGAATATGACAGTACAACACCCTGCGCTTACACATACTAATGAGTATTGTTACACAAATTTCTGCCTTTTAAAGCAAGAAGAGGGGAGAGTTAACGTTAGAGGTCCGAAATATTGAAATAAATCCGTGCTCACAAAAAATAAGTAACTAATATTATTAACACAAAAGCAGACATAGTCATTCAGTACAGAAATAGGATGACTTGTCAGTAGTCTTGCTGTTCCAAAGTAAAAACGAGCCTCTCTAGAGTACCTACTCCCATAGAGAAGCCAATTCAAGTAACATGAATCTGACATTAAAGATCACACTGAAGTTTTTAAAATCCTTTCTCTAAGTTAGTCTGACATCTCTGGGATAGCTGTGAACTAACAGTCAAGTCCCAACAGCTCAATCTGACCCTCACAATTATTATTACTGGACATTTCAAGGGAAATGAACAGCCTATGAACCTCAAAAATCACAGTCTATGAATACTGAGACCAGAGTGACTGAATTAAGTGTATTTAACTAAAATGCTCAACTCTGCTCCCTTCTTCTCATTCCTCCTTTATTCAGAAGCTACAGTAAAAATGAACATCGAATTATATTTCTGCATTTGTTCCCTGTGAGTCACCTCTTCTAAATGCTGCAGAGGTGGGGATGTTGATGTTGTGCGCCCGAGGCACCGAGGGAGTTGAAGGCACAGATAAGGATGCCTGCACTGCTGTGTCTGTTCTCTCTGTTTCCAGGGTAGTTCGCATCGGTGTTTTAGGTTTCTCCTGTTTCTGCTGCACCGCAAGCTCTTGTCGTAGGTCTATGAAAGAATCAACACAAAAAAAGCCTTTGGAGTACATACATACCAAAATAAAAACAGGCAAGAACATTTTGTTCAAAAGATTGTTGCCCTTGTGGAAGTGTATGATGCCCCAGCCGGACTGGTTCTTCTTAAAACCCCTAAGGCCCTGAAGCACCACCACAGATTAGAAGGCCAGGACAGATGTTGGCTTTTGTGAGCTGCTCTGGAATAAGGCCAGGAGTTCACGGAGTAAAGGAAAACAATCTTGAAGCTTCATCATTTGCTTCTACGTGTCAGAGTGCAGATTTAACTTAAAAGCCAAGATCTAGGGAGGAGACTGAATAGCTAGAAGGCAGGAGAGGAGAAAGGGAAAGATAGAAGTAATTTTTGTCTAACCTCTAGCTTCATCTTTCAGGCGCTGCACAGATTCCAGAAGGTTCTCTTTCTCATCCAGCTCACTCTCCAGAAAAGCATTTCTTTCAATAGCCTGGTTTAAACGCTGTTCAAAATCCTCCAGAGACATTATAGTGGCTCTGAAAAAGAATGCACAAGATGTCACTACTAGATACTTGAAGCACATAGAACATCCTCTCTCACAAGGGATAACATTGCAGTCTGTTTGGTTTGATTTGGTTTATTATTATTATTATTTTTTTAATTTAGGTTGTAAGATATGAAAGAGCACAGTGAAGAGGAGTGTAAGGGGAAAGAATTATCAAATTTCTACAAACCTCTTCACCACAGTCATCACCCAAGTCATTAGTTTAGAATGGAAGTGCTAACAAACTGCTCAGTGACACCATCCTTAAAGGACAGGACAGAGGTGGAAAAGAAACACAGAGATGGGTCACCTTTTTGCTCTTTCCAAGTCATCATTTGCTTGCTCGAGCTCTCGAATGTATTTCTGAAGCTGATCTTTAATAGCTCTTGTCTGTGCCAAGTCATCTTCCAGCGCAGATATTTGCCTGTACGCTTCTGAATTCTGCATTTCAATCTTTTCCTAATCAAGGGTAAATCAAACAGCATATCAGGGACTTGGCAACGCACATTTTCTATCTGTGACATTGTTTGAGCCCCTTTAAAGGCAGAGGCAGATGCTGTGAAGTATTTTGAGAAATATCACTTTACATATGGTGCAATACCAACAAAACCAACTGCTCACAAATCTCTGGGCTGCCAGCACAGGAGAGCGCTTCTTGTCACTCCTTATCAAACAAGGATGCTGGGGAACAGTTCCCAGCCTCCAAGGTTCCTCGCTTTCCCAGAGGGAGAGAGAGAGACTCAGCATTAATTTCTGAGCCTTAAGAGTTTTAGCAGCACACAAAGCTAAAGATGCAAGAGAAACCACCTATTTTCAACTCTAATAAAGGTCAAGCAGTACTTAAGAACCTAAAAACCCAGAAAAAAATAGCTCCAAGTGTGATGCTGTTACATACTGCTGTGGAATCAGCAGGATTCTCCACTGCCCCTGTGGTTTTACTAGCCCAAAGCAAGTTGAGCTCTAGATCACAAAACACTTCAGGTACAGTTATGCAACGTTCTTTGGATGGGAACCAAGCAAACTCTGTCTCCCTTTACAGCATGTACACAGAGGCACAGGCAGGAAGGCTCAGCTTCTCTCCTACCGCTGCTACATGCAGAGTTAACTCATCACCTGGCAGGGGAAGCTTCACAGCACGCTGTCTGCTACAACGCTTCACGCTCCAACACGTTACTACCAGATCACTCCAACAAGCCAGAGATATTTTTAAAACTCCAAGATTTCTGTATAAGTAGCATTCCTGAACTGCTTTGCCCATCCAGAATTTGTGCACAACACACTTAAGTGACTGAAAAGAAATCCGTATGTGGAATTTGAAAACCACGACTGGTAATTTGAAGACAGCTGCTTTAGCATATGGAATGCATAGGCAAGGAGGAGGGAAAGATAGCCACTCCAAATTAAGCAATTCTTATTGATTACAGTGTGGTGACACCTTTATAAATAATTCCATATGTCTGAAGCATAGCTACATGCTGAATTTAAAAGCCACCAAGCTCTAAGGGGCAGATTACTCTCAACTAGCTTTTCAGTCCTCTCTGGACAAACCCTCCAAAGCATTATTCACATATATTTTTAGGTGGTGTGAACTTTGGTTTCTGAGGGGGGTAGCAGGCACGCACACTAGGCTGCTGCACTCAAAGCCACAAGCTGTGTGGGCCTGGCAAAGTTCACTAGTGTTGACCTAGATGCAGACACCAACCCTTGAAGGCTCAGTTAACGCTGCTGCTCAATAGCTTCCAGTTTAATTCTTTGCTCTTGAATTGATTCAGATAAAAGACCAGAACTGCAAGGTTTGAGGTTTTGTGTTTAGCCAATTGTAATACACTATCAGCTGATCTGGCCATCAATGGAGTCTCTGTTCCTTCACCGACGGCTGTTACTGCAGTTTTCAGACAGCATGAATAGCCAATTGTTTCAAACAGAATATGTTTTAATAAAGTTTTCTGCTGTGAAGAATAATTTAAGATTTTCTAAATTATGCTTACTTTGTTGTTTCCTACTATTTTCATTCTTAACTGCTTTGGCTGGTTCATTGTCCTCTCCACTCATCCTACTAGCTCCTCTAGAGGAAAAGAGTAGTGTGCACCCTCTTCAATTAAATAAACAGGTTTTGGTTTATTCTTATAAAAGTTATACCCATCAGCTTACATGTGTTTTTGTGGCTACACAGAACAGTAGAACAACACTCCGTACAAGAGGCAGAGTGTTTAATACCACTAAGATGTGAATACAACCAGAACAAAGATGAGTGCAATGTAACAAATACAATAAAACAAGTCCTAGAGGTTTTGCTATCAAAAAGCAGTGGGGAGGAAACCATTAAGCTGGTGTTAGAGGGACAGAATATTTGCCTGGAATGGAAGGATATCTCCTTAAGACAGTCATTTGGGCAACAGTTTAGACAAAGCATTGCAAACCTGGATTACTTGTAAGTGATTAATCACTTATACAAATACCTTCACCCTCATTAGCTCCTTATTGCATCCAATTGAGTATAAGTAGTACAATTAAATTAATCTGTGCTTCCGTAGATGTGGACCTAGACCTACAAAATACAGTGTAGTGTTTCCTTGGGTGACTCTCTCACCTTTTAACTCAAGGCCAACAAAATCAAAGTTTAAAAATGCACACCGATTTCAGTAACAAGTTTTTTTCAAGTTTAAGAATACTTACAAGTACTTCCTGCACCTGTCAACCAGCGTTGGGGACTAGCAGCATCTTTAATGTGACTGAAATCAGGCCGACTCACTATTCTTCATACTCTAGGTAGCTTCATTATTTCTTAAGTCACTCTGGTAAGAAGTTCTATCTCAACATTCTATTTTTCCCTCAAAGCCAGAACCAGACTGTTACTTCTCAGTTTTTCAACTCTCTTCTTCAGTTCTCCATTCAATTTCTTTGTGATGCTGAAGGTTCCTGTCCACAAAACAAGCTGAAACTGCACATGTCTCACTCACCCTTCCACTTAGGTTGTACAGATACTGTATGTGTTGTCCACTCTTACCTTAACTGACTCCAGTTCCATTCGCAGACGATTATTTTCTGACAGAAGGTCTCTGTTTCTGGACTCTGTTTGCTGCAGCTGAGTCTCCAGTTCAGCTTCATACTCTCGACTCCCTTCTTGGAATTCACGCAATTCCTCCTGTGTGTTTTCAGCGCTAGAGTGCAATTCCAACAACAGAACTCATCATAATGAATGAAAAAGAAATCTCGTGTATGCTCAAGGTAAAAAACCACCGTCCTTTACCATAGAAGACTCTATGCCTTTATTTAACATATATATCCAATAGGAAGAAAGAATCACATGCAAATGTTTCCCTGCCAAGCACGAAAAGTCACCCCCATAGCAAACTGGTAAACAAATAATTAAAAAAAAAGCCCAAACAAAAAAACTCAAGGTCTGTCTTCACAGTATAGATATGAAGGACATATGGGAGTCTCTTGAGCTTGTACTCTCTCCACTGCGATCTGCACATTTAATCTGTTATTTAATTCAATTATTTATTTGGAAATACTAACAAAACCACTTGCAGTTAGCAATAAAAAGTGAGAAAAAGAGAGATGGAAGGAAAGAGGTTATGTTCTTAAACAATTCTTCTGAAACAATCAGGCAAGCTGAACAAGCAGTACTGAAAGCTCTGAACACCTGCTCTAAGAAAGGATCCACCAATATTAGCATCTAAAAGTACAGATATTTTTTCACCCTTTACTGTATTTAGAGCAAGATAACAGAGCTAAAGGGAAGAGCAAAGTCTGTCTGTTCTCAGTCAGGGATCCTCTTCCATCTACATGCTGTTGAATTGTTCTTGATCCACACAGAGATGTAAGGAGTGAACAGCAGGATCACTCTTTGCTTTCTACCCCCAACAAGGTCATGCAGTGAGTTACATTTGCCTGGGTTGCCCACAAAGCACAGTAAGAGACACGATTTCAGCACACACAGTCCTCCTCAAACCAGAGCAGGGACCAAAACCAGCAATGCAACAGCACAGATTCACTATTCTGATAAGCATAAAGGACTCAGGGCTGCTGTTATTTAAGCAAAAGCACTGCTACTGCTGCTGCTTAATATAGCTGAACCACCTTGAACTTATGTCCCCTGTGTGTCACATACTGTCTTCCCATGCAGTGTGATGCGCCCTATCAAACAACTCAGAGGAATGAAGTCATTGCCTTACCACTGCTTGTACGTCATAGCCAGCTCTTTCCAGTATCTGGTTTCCTCTTCCACCGAGCCAAAGTGACGTCCTTCTGAATCTTCCATGATGAACCCTCAGAGTTTAGAGCTCCAGTTTCATTTTTTTTCTCCCCTGGAAAATTAAACGACCAGGCGTAAGAACTAACGCAGTGGCCTACCACACACAGTCCTGCGGCTGCAAAGCAGCACCTTCCTCCTCCCAGGAAGTCACTGAACACCCGGAGACCAAACTAAAGACCAGCCTTGACTGTGTCGGATGAATCATAGATGTGAAGGAACCACTACTGAGTCATCAGGTCCCTTTCCCCAGTTCTCCCAACGTTGCTGCATGCTTACACCACATCCCCAGCAGTGAGCACCTCCCTCCCCTCATCAACTACACAGCACAGAGCACCAAACCCCAAACTTGAGCTGCAACTGAGTCAACACACACAAAACACAAGGGAAAGACAACTCAGGCACAACTTTGGCTCCAAAGACAGTGCCATTAAAGTTGACTTCAACAACCCCGGAGATACCTACTATGAAATTAAAGACAAGGTACTCAAGATACTGATTTCTTGTGTTAACATTTCCAGGAACACCTAAGCTTTTTGGGGACAAAATGGTTGGATATATAAAAAATGATTCCCTAGGTTAACACAGATAAAGGTACTCAATGTTAAACTTGAAATATCACAATTCATGTATGGCTGAGAGCCATGATATTTCTGGATACCTCTGAGAGAAGTGAGCTCCAGAAATTCTCAAGGAAGCAAGGATAAAAGCTCCACAGAAATTTTAGTGGGATACCACCTGGCTGGACTAGGTATGCAGATAAATTGCAGCAACCCAGTGAGAAATCCAGACCACCCAGCTGTCCTTGTGCCAGCATCAGCCCAGCCACAGAACACAGTCCTAAATGGGAATGACACATGGAAGTGCCACGAGGGAATCAAGAACCTTAAGCTCATCACTCCTACTTGAAGACTTAAGTATCTAGACACTGCAATTAAATAAATGCCCTCTGACATGCATGATGCACTCCAATAAACACGCCACCAGCAAAATTCACTTTATATGAGTTAGTCTTGACAATGGAGAAACAAACCTAATGCTCTCAATTGCCTGCCCGTGCCCAGCCCCAGGTGAAGCAGAGACTCCACATAGACATTACCAATTTAATAGACACAAAAAGATCAAAAAAAGTAAGTAAAAGTGGAGTTGAACAATTCGTGACAACAGCAGAAAACTGCACTGCTGAAATCTAATGACTCAAGGAAACAGTTGTACCTAGTTTCAGCTCTGGATCTACCCAGTAAAACATCTCCTAGAGATAATCCTGATGGAATAAAGTGGAAAAAAAGAAAAGAGCCAAACCCTTTGAAGTTTTAGATATCAGTCCTGCCTTTTACTTTTCTTATTTACGACACTCAGGATATGCTGGAGTAGACCTCCTGCACAGCGAGTCACAGCCAAAGAAAATGTGCATCCACTGCAAATCAAATGAACTCAATTGAAAAAAATATTCCTTACCTGTATGGAGACTCGCCTCTCTAGATATCACCTGGTTTAGGTAGAACCTAAAGCCATCTATCTAGCAATTCTAGAAACAAACATGAGCAGCTCTTACTTCTACTATAGGCAACAGTAACAAGAACTCAGAGTAGTTTGGTGATCTAATGCCAAATTATTACACAGCCAAGCAATGCTGCAAAGCACAAGTCCTTTTCACAGACTAATCGATCACTCAGGACAGCACTGAGCAAAGAGCAAGCAGCTGTCACAGTTCAGCAGGCTGTACCCACACACCTGAATGCACAGCAGCAGCTACACACTCAGAGAAAATACCCTATCGCTGAGAAAGGAACCCGGCAGGTGAAGGGAAAAGTTACTAAGCCTTAGTTCTTGTAATTCAGTTTATTAACACAAAATGTTAATTGGACAAAGTTATATGTCTTCCTTCTAACAAATAAAACTACAGTGTGACGTACTGACTCACTTCCAGTGAGGTCTAGAGGCTGTTGTTCTCTGAATGTATTTACAGAAGCATGCACTGGGGAAATAGAGAGAGGAAAAGGAGGGTGAGTAAGGAGGAGTGATTTTCCAAATAGTACCCTTGCCCATTCAAAAGAAAATCACAACCAAGCATAATTACCATTCTCGACCTAGGATACTTTACGACACTTCTACTCTATTATTTTTCAGCAAACTGGAAGAGCCTTTGATGTTAATGAGCGTGTCCTTATGCTCAAGGCCCTGCATACACACATACCAACTCTTGCAGCACATCCGTGAAGGAACTAGATTTCTCTTTCATGGATAAGAGACAGTGAGGGAGGGCCATGTACAAAGAAGTGTTGCAGGTGCAAGGAGAAAGCAACAAGGACCAGCACCCGGGTATTCCAGTGGTCAAACCACTCCAGAGAACAGCAAGCCAGAGTTGCCTTTAGATGGTCATTTCTCACCACTCAGAAAAGAGGAAGTTTCTGTATTTCCTCAAGAACAGACATTCCACCCAGGTTATGCCTGGTTTTCCTACACAGATTAAAATATATTTCAGAAGTCTCCAAAGAGGAATTCTTCTGACACAAGCATTATAATAAATCCTGTATCTGTGTTCAGACAGTCAACAAAATGAAGTCAGACAAGACAAAGATGGAGTGCAAGACATCTTGCTTCTGAAAGCTTTTGAATAACCTTTCAGAACCAAAAGACACAGCTCCCATCGGCCTCAGAAGCTTCAATACGCTCATACCTGGCTCTCATGTGTGTTTTTACACTGCTTTTGGACTAATTTTGCCTTTTTTTAAATTGTATGGTCACATACAAAAGAACTTATCCCGACCAAGCCGTAAGATTTATAGAAAAGTTCCACAGAACTTTGATCCTCTTCACAGAACCATAATGACGCTGTCCCTTCTGGGTTTTAAGTAGATCTTTGTAAACATGAGATTACAGACCCACTAGGATGTCATCCAGTGAGAGTACACTCTGTTCCACAGTTACCATTATTAAATGGTACTTATGATTTAAAATTAATTGTTAAACTGTGAATAGATGGAAGGACTGTGGACCTATACTTATGACACAACACAGCAGAGTGTGTTTCTCTACTATCTCATGCCATAGGCACATCTGCTTTGTCTGCAACACACAAGGAGGCCTCTGTGGTTCCCTGGACACCTTCACTACATCTTAGCTCACAGGGATTTAGCTCACTAACCAAAGATGCAAGACAGAAACTTAAACTGAAAAGAAAAATTTCAAGTTGTAGGCAAAATATTAAATCTTTTTAAACACATTTAAGAAAATAAAAACAATGTTCACATCAATCTTTCTAAACTGCCCGTAGAAAAGGGAGGGCTTTGACTTTTTGGGCTTCCCCCTACTGCCTTCTCCTCTCAATTTTTAACAACTTGGAGACAGCAAGCAAAATGACTGAAGAGCAATTAATTAAACCAATTAGGAACTCCTCATTGTCTAGGTTCACTAAAAAAGGCTAGGAGGGGTGAGGGAGGTTTTAACAATCCTTTGTTAAACGTGGGAAAACATGGAAAAACCAAGCAGAGGCGGTTATGTTCTGGAGCAGGCTCAGACTTGGCTGCACCTTATTTGTTTTGGGACCCATGAAGGCAGAAGAGACGTCTGGCCAGACGTCCTGCACCAGTGCTGGTCACAGACATTGCACAACCTCTACATCACGCAGGAAAGGGCAGGGTTCATGGGTGGGGAATAAGCTTCTGTAAGGAAAAAAATGCCTCAGCATATAAACTGCAGGAAACAATTTCATATGAGCGAGCACAGAATGGCAAAAATCTCAAGGGAAACAAACACTGAGGAAAGCCACACGCAAAATCATTGAAGGAACTTCTAATTTGGGAATCAGAGTCCGAGTTCGCCAAATGCAAGACGACTTCAACTTAAGTTCTGCTTCAGTCCCAAAATAAAGGATCAGAACAACTCTGTGTATCAAATACTCTTTTTTTAAGCCATCACAACATCTTAGCTCAGTGAATGTTGCCCTATCTTCACAGCGATGCCTGATGGCCTGAGTCAAAGCAAGTCACACTGTAATAAAGAGTAAACCAGTACCATAAACACAAATAATTGGGATGGCAGAGATTGTAAAACTCCTAGTACACATCTTTTCTTAAATGCAAACCAAAATAAACCCCTCTTTGCTCCAGGAAAGCAGTTTTCCCATCGTCTGACAGTGACAGTTCCTTAAGCAGCCCCCCGGCCAGGCCCTTCCCGCAGCACCCGGGCCCGGCTCCTTTTGTTTAAGCCATACAAAAGGGAATCTCCACGGGGAAGAAAGGGAAGAGGTCATGGCAGGGCCAGGAGGGCCGCGGGGTCCCGCAGCCACGTCCTCTGGGGCCTCCTCCACCCACGCCATCACCCCGCTGAGCCCCCGTCCCAGCTCAGACCCTTCCCAGATTCCCGGGACTCCGAAGGGAACCACGACAAGTTTTCTCTCCCGGAGAGCCCGACCCCGGCGCTGAGGGATCAGGGGAAAGGGGAGGATGAGGGAAGGGGGGATGAGGAGAAAGGGGAGGATGAAAGGAAAGAGGGGGATGAGGGAAAGAGGGGGATGAGGGAAAGGGAGAAG
>WAAB01019742.1:6098-47965 GCA_013389865.1 Piaya cayana
CCCCCAGGTCCCTCTCCTCCTGGCAGCTCTCCAAACAGACCTCACCCAGTCTGTAGCTCTGCATAGGGTTGTTGTGCCCCAGGTGCAGGACTCGGCATTTGGCTGTGTTAAACCTCATGCCGTTGGACTCTGCCCAGCGGTCCAGTCTGTTCAGATCCCTTTGCAGGGACTTCCTACCCTCCAGCAGATCGACAGCATTCATATAAGAGCTGACCCTAGTTTATGTTGATTTAAAACAGTTTAGTTTAAATGATACAATTCTCAACTGCTTTCACTGTTTCTTGGAAGGGAAAAAATGACCCATTTTCCTTCTATCTTTTATATCCTATTTGTTCCCCTCCCTTCTGTTAAATACACATCCCCAAGCACTGAAAAAACTATCTTTGGCAAGAATTTTAATAACTGATTTTACCAGTTCTGGCACTAACTAGTAAATTCAAAGGCTTCTTTGCTGCTCTGTCAGTGGCTGAACAAGCAGTGGAAGCAACTGTCTCCTTTGCAGCCCCACTGGAGAAGGATGGTGTCGTAGTCCTGTGTCTGCATGGACCAGAGCATCCAGATACCAGCTTGCTCTGTCTAAACTGAAGTACAACCTCAGCTGCAGTCCAGGAGCTGTATGTCCCATGGTGTAAAATACTCTGCTGTCTGCTTCCATGTGGAGTACTAAGCCATCTGTAGTTCTTTGAGATCACAGCCGGTACTTTCTTTATGTTGATAGCACATCGCAACAGTATAGCTGAACTGTTTAATTTATTAGTGTGGTGAGGCAAAGGAGATACTGAGACCATTGGTATCTGTGCTTCTTCCTGAAAAGTCAGGGCCTGACAGTGAACTAAAGACTGAAATTTCCCCTGAATCTTGTATACCTGGCTCATGGTGCCTCTGTGTCAGACAATGCAAGTGCTCTTCTGAAAGGAGACTCATGAGGATTTGACCTTGTTGCCTGCGTGTGGCTGGCTGATGAGTGATGCTATGTTCAGCCCATTGTCAGTGCAAGTAGCTCTGTGTCTGAGCTAGCACAAAGCTGTAATCTAAGTCTGATTTTTTGCATGTAAGCACAGGATTTGAAAGGAAATTGGAACTTGCAGCTAGTCTTGGGCCTTTTGCTTTAAATAAATGGCAGACTGAAACAGGCTGCCCAGGGAGGTGGTTGATTCCCCTCACTTAAGGGATGGGTGGATAAAGTGCTGAGGGGTATGATTTAGTATTTGATAGGAATGGCTGGACTCGATGACCTGATGGGTCTCTTCCAACCTGGTGATTCTATGTTTCTATATGATTCTACGTACCTACTGAGACAAAAAAAGTCAATCGCTGTGACCAAAACACAACTCCTCAAAGGAAAATTGGCAAAAAAATGGTCACTAGAAAGACAAGCAAAAGAGTGTAAGATTATAAACTACAGTAAACATTAGATATCTCCTTATTTGTAGATCATTTGTAATGTAGAATAGGATGACATATGATTATTTGTATGTCAAAAGGCATAACCTGCTAGGAAGGATTCAATGATTAAAAAATTTACTTTGCTGCCTTAATATAGATTCAAACTTAAACCAAACATGACAGACTACTATCACTCCAGCGTTATGTCTCATGGAGTCATATTCCAGCTTTGAAACATTTACCACAATCATTTTGCTTGGTAGGATTGACTGTTTGTGACTTTAGCATTACTTAGGCCCCTGTAAGAAAATAACTCTGTAGCCTTTTGATACTCAAGGAAACAAAGCCTTAGGAAAGTCAAGTCACTATAATGCCGATCCTAAGGATTAGTTTACTTTAGCTGAAAATCTATTATACAAATAATATCTGAGTTAAATTAAACTTGCCCTTTTTGCCTCCCTCACTCCTACATACTGTGTAAACTAGAAAGATAACCAGCTATGCCTCCATAAAAGAGAATGAATGCGATCATATGAAACAATTTTTTTCCATGTAAAACATTTAAATGCAGAGCTCTTTTTTAAATTTTAAAGTGGTTTCTTTCAAAAGATGTTTTAAGACCATATTTTTATTTACATGGTGTGCACATATAGATAATATATATTAGTTTATTAAATGAGATGTAAACTCATCTCTTCTCTGTATTTCCTGTTATATGCAGACTTGTGTGTAACAATATTAAGCCTACTGTCCCCAAAGTGAAACAAGAGAGGTATATATTTAGGCACACATGCTTATTTATAACTTGAGACCCTAAAGATACTAATTTTGTGCTAGCCTTCCCTGCCTCATCTCATTTTAGATGGTGTCAACACATTTGTCTTCAGTATTTACAGACTGATTAGTGCTATGTGTCACTCAGGAAGAGGTTGTAGATACAGGTTTTCTAGTCTCAGTTACATCCTGTCCATGAGCTCACCACTAGGTCTTCCTCTAAACTTTACAATTAAACCAAAAAATCTTGTTCTACTGCAAATACGTTTCATTCTTTCACCTAAATATAGATATACATTAATTCAGGATGCAGGCTGGGCAACATGCATTTTTTTGATGGGCAGTTGATTTTCATTTGCAGTCTCAATAAAGCTAAAATATTATCTGGAAAGCACCCTGGAAAGGGTTATTACTGAGCCCTCCTGTGGACTTCAGCATGCTACAGAAGTGCTGCATGAAAGAAAGCTCTACAAATAAATAACTGTTGAGCATAAAACCAAATAGTGACATTTCACTAAACTGATTTTTATTACTAAAATCAAGAAACTTACATTTAGGAAATACCAATTGAGTTCTCCTCATTATGTAGTCGTATGCAGGACAAGTAAAAGCTATTCATGTAATGTGGGTTACACACTTAGGTGTACTTCAGTATTTATGACTTGCTTCAGCTCATTCTAAACTTGAGGCAGAGTGTTATCATATGGGCAGGCAATACAAGTGAAATGTGAGATACAGTGTGAGCTCAAGCCGATGTGACAAGTGAGGTAAGGTATAACAAACTATTTATGTGATGGAGATGAGCCCTGATCCAGTGATTCATCACTCTCTATCACACATTCTAGCAATTGGATTAACTGTTAGCTTAAACATTAATCTATATTTCTTTAGTTCTACAAGTAGGTACCAACAGACTTAAGAGAAAGACAAATTTCAAGTCTTTGATGCTAAGTGAACTTCTTTCAAACCACAAGGTAGAGGCATGAACCTTTGATGCGGTAGCAACACCTTGTCTCTAGGTCAGTCTGATTCAACCTGTCATATATTGCTATAAATTGGAAAAAACTTTGCTAGTGCTAAAAAACATTGTATTAGCATAAACTCATCTGAGATCAGACCTGGACCTTGTGGTACTTGCATGGTGGTGAGTGCTTTTGACAGGCTATTCAACAGGTGACGTGGATCATCTCTGAGATATATATAGACAATTGAACTGGTTGAATTTTGACATGAGAAGGAAACTTCACAGGTTTCAGCTTTGTTTGTGTGGGTTGAAAGTGATTCTCCAGGGTGCATCCACTGCTTATAACTGCTCAGCTGTAAATCTGAATGAAGGCTGAAGAAACAAAAAGCTGCCTATGTAGACAAACCACTTGGCTCGATGCCCTCTTCAGTGTTTACCCAGGCTGCAGACTGTTTTAGCAAAAAAAATCAAAGCATAAATATGCTCTAAGGTCTAAAGATTCTCTCAACTATGTAAAATCCAAAATAGAGGCTGGGAAGGGCAGCTGCTCATTTGCATTTCTGGCATCCGGTGCTAAAGACTGGGAGAAACTGTAAGAAATATTGGTTTTCAGATGCATTAATTTTTAAAGGAAAAACACACCTTTTTCCCTTTCTGTGCTCTTTAGGCACACAGTTGAGATGCCCTTGTGCCAGGCATATTATATAGCATATATAGTGTGTTTGGTTTTGTTACAATCTTTTCTAGACTGAGTTCTACTCTTCCTCTTATCCCACTGCAGCTTCCTTGACACAACTCTCCTGCAAGGCTGGCTCCTCCTTTGGCCCAGGGTTTGTCTCTCTCAGACACTGGTGACTTGCCCTGGATGTTACCCTCTTATATTTTTGCCTAGTTCTTGATGATTATTCCTCTCTCTTTTCTTTCTTTAAATTGAAAAAAGTAAATTACAAAGATTTCCTTGTGTTAAAGCTTACCTGTTGAACCTTCTACTACAGCAATTTCCCTTTTCAGATTTTTAAATCTTCTAAATGAATCTGGGTTGTAAACACCAATAGTTGGAGGCAATTTGTTTACCAAGGGGAACTTTCCTTTGAGGGACTGAGCACAGAACTGTAAGTATGAGCTTCTAAGTTTTTCTCATACCTGCCTGTGATGATTTCTAAGCATTCCCCAAGAAGGGAAGCATTCCCCTTTATCAGGGAGTTTAGTGATAGGATGAGGGGTAGCAGTTTTGAGCTGAAAGAGAGTAGATTTAGGTTTTATATTTTAGGAAGAATTTTTTTCCTATGAGGGTGGTGAGGAAGTGGTGAGGTTGCCCAGAGAAGTCATGGATGCCCCATCCCTGGAGATGTGGAAGACCAGGCTGGATGAGGCTTTGAGCAAACTGATATAGTGGAAGGTGTTCCTGCCCATGGCAGGGGGGTTGGAACTCATTCATGATTAAAGTCCCTTCCAACCCAAAGCATTCTATGACTTTCCATTCTATGATTCTATATTTTGCCCTAACAGGACTAATAGCTATAATATCTTGCTAATGTTTATACTATCTTCCAGCATTCAGATGGGTAGAAGACAATGATGAACTTCCTATTTTTTGGATTGGTCCCCAGTTAGATCACTGAAAAATATGGAAAGATAAACAGCCTTCTGGCTGTGTTGGCAAAAGAAGCTAGTGCCACAAATGGCATTGCTCTTACAACTGTCCCACATCACAAAGCACAATCCTTCCTGTATGTCTCAACAGGGCAACAAGATGGAAATTCTCATTCTTTGCTACTCTAATGGAAAGCAAGAGGCTCTGATCTTGTTTTATGAAATTGTAACATTTGTTTCCATACTTCTCCAGCAAACTTCTGTTTCTGGTAGCAAAAGTAAGAAGGTGAAATCCCAGTCCACTTGAAGTTAATGGCAAAACAATCATTGACTTATACAGAACTGTAATTTCTGTGCCTGACACCATAAAGCACTCTTTGGTAGGACCAATTTCTTGAATTGCATTCACTGAATATATGGTTTATTCTAAGAGTTTCCAAATATTGTTTGTTCAGAAAGGAGCCACAGTGTTTCTAACTTCTCTTTTCTTTCCTCTGTAACAACAAATTTCATTGTTATATAATTTAACAAATCATTTTAAGGCTTCAGTTGAATAAAGGATGGGATAATAATCTGTCTAAATTCACAATGGCACAAAATCACCAATACTAAGGCCCCATAGGATTCTGGACACGTTAGCAGTTGACATTTCGTGATCATAAAAACCTCACCCCATGCCCCAAAAGCAAGACACATTTCCTCTGCAGAAATGGGTTTTAGGACCAAGGAGGGTAGTTAACACCACACTAAAAACCATTGCTAACTACTTCAGGCATCAGGACTGACCCTGAAACTGAGCCTTTTTATATGAAGTTTCATCTAGCTTGAACTGGAATTGAATCAGGACAACCTCATTCTCAGCTAGCCTCATGTACGAATACAGCAGCAAATTTTGCTGGTTTGATTTCCTCCATGAAAACTGGATAGATACATCTCAAATTATTTTATCAGCAATATGCCAGGATGGAGATGCTGTGGTTAATGTGAAGAAAGGAGGTTGATTTATTCGAAGGAGTGTAGGGAAGATGAATAAGATTATTCTTTAGAATAAGAGTAGATAGGACCATATTTGTATGCAGTGAGTGGGAAAGATGGCACAGTGAGATGAGCAACATGAGGCACAGATAGCCTGGTTGTGGTGTTCAGGAGTTTCTAGTAGGTGACTAGGACTAAGCTGCACCTGACTGGATTTTCAACTACAGCTATGATTCTCCTGATCCTGCCTCTTACCCAATAACTGAGCACATTTTATCCAGTAGCACTGGGTTTTTTAGAAGTCTCACAATGATACACGTTTAGCATGTTATGGCATAATTTCATATCACAACATGTAATTATGTATCACAATATGTAATGCTGCATGTTACATAAGATGCAGTTATCCTGTGTAGTGTATAACTCATCTAAGTACATAGAAAACGTCATTAAGAGCTTATAGTTTTTATGTAGAATGTAATTTTGCCTAATAAGAATCTGTTATAAAATCAGCATGATATATATTCAGAGAAAACTGGGTCTGACAAACAAGGTCAATAAAATTTTTATCTGTTAGACACCCAGAATAGAACAAATATTGCTATTTGGGTCTGTACAGTTAAAGGAGGAATCAGAAAATGAACTGAGTAACTACTGAACATCAGTTAGCATCTTGGCTGGAGGCACTAATGGAGTAAACAGAGATATTTTTTTCTGAGTCATAAAAACATGTGAATGGGAAACATCTCACCTGGTGTCCACAAGGCTGTCTAGATATGAATGTAATGTTTCTGTTAGTAAATGAATATACCCCTCAAACAAAATACTGCAGGCAGGCACCCAATTTTGTAAGAAAACATTAAATGAAATTATAGTGCAGTATATCAACAGCCGTTCTGTTTGAATCCTTGATTATATTCATTGCAGGCTTACTCTGATGAGCTGAATCCCACCAATAGAATTAGAACAAATATCTATTTGCTTGTTTTGTGATAGTAGTAATTTTTATTTGAGTTCCCACTTCCCAATTGTAGTTGAAGCTTTATTCAATGAAACCTAATAAAAGCACAGAAAGGGTCCTCTCCCCTGCCCTATGGCACATTGTATCTTTGTCTCACTCACAGGGTGATGTACAGCACAGTTATCTACAGACTGGGTGGTATATACTGATTGATTTGATAGCTTATGTGTATTAGAGACAAAGTTTTAATAATCTTGTGCTTTCAATTCCACGCCAGCTTTCTAGAAAGTGAATTGGAAGTAAACTGTACTCTAAGCCAAGCTACTCAAGGTTCCATGCGAACAGCTTAGAGCTTGTGCCAGAGCTAAAGTTGCTAGCTGATTTATCCATCTTGTTGTAAAGCTGCTAGAAGAGAACACATGTTTATTAGACTCCTGGCTGAGCTAAACACTGTAGTTTCNAAACAGCTTAGAGCTTATGCCAGGTCTAAAGTTGCTAGTTGATTTATCCATCTTGTTGTAAGGTTGCTAGAACACATGTTTATTAGACTCCTGGCTGAGCTAAACACTGTAGTTTCTAGAATATATAGAATAATAGAATCATAGAATAACCAGGTTGGAAGAGACCCATCAGATCATAGAGTCCAACTTTTCCTATCAAACACTAAACCATGCCCCTCAGCACCTCATCCACTCACGCCCACCCTACATCCAGGGAAGGTGAATCAATCACCTCCCTGGGTAGCCTGTTCCCGTGCCAAATGACCCTTTCTGTGAATATATACATTGATGTCGTTACATATGATGTAGTTATTCTTGAAAGAACTGAATGAGATTGAATTAGCTAAACTGCAGTTACCCTGCTTTCCTCTGGTCCTCTTAGCATGTAAAATAAAATTTAAAAAAGAGGTGGTTGCAGAGACCTTGTGGTCTGTTCTCAGTTCTGGCAATCAGTCATTTGTGCATTTCCATGTGGCTGATGGCAAGTGTTTCCTGAAGTCCCCCATAAGCTTTAATGAAGACAAGATGGTGTTTCATAGAATCATAAAATCATTAAGGTTGGAAAAGACCTCTAAGATCATCAAATCCAGCCACCAGCCCAACACCGCTGTGCCTACTAAACCTTTTCTGAAGTGCCATGTCTACACATTTTTGAAAGCCTCTAGGGATGGTGACTCCACCACTTTCCTGGTCAGTGTGTTCCAATTGTTCACCACACTTTCAGTGATGATTTTTTTCCTAATACCCAATCTAAACTTCCCTGATGCAGCTTGAGATCTTTTCCTCTCATGTTATCACTCGTTACTTAGGAGAAGAGACCACCTTGCAGTCTCTTTTACATGAAGAATCGTTGGCCATTAAAACCACCCCAGGACCTGCTCTTCTTCAAGCCTAGCTTTGGCAGCAGCCCACCCTTGGCATGAGGGCATGGGACCTACTGAACTGATGGCTGCCCTGAGCAGAGATAGCGCATCCAGCTCTTGAAATGGCACTGATGCAGACTGTTAAAATGGAAGTTGTTTATAGTCTTGGGGAGCTTTATGATGATATGTTTGTAATTTATAAGGGTTCTTTCACCCCTTCCCTTCAGCTACATTTTAAATCATTGATGTGATTCTCAGTCATTTTTGTGCCAGGATATAAATCACTCACCTCCCAACAGCTATTCATGTGTCTGCAGCAAAGTGCTTTCTGGTAGGTAATTTGAAAGGCAATGAGGGAAAACTTGTCCAGATCAATAATGTAGGATTTTCAGGGTGTTTAGCAAAGAAAATGGAATGAGGGATATTCTTTAAGGATAAAACATCTGTAACAGACCATTACAAATAAGAGAGCTGGGATTTAATGGTAAGCCTGGCAACTGGCACTGTTGCCCTAACCAAATAAAGTATATGTGTTTATAAGGAATACATTAATGCTTGATGAGGCATGGGTAGCATCATAAAATATCAGTTCCTTCATGTATTTATGAGGTGAATAGTGACTATTGCTGATTTTGTAGAAAAGTCTATCTTGCATTAAAAGGCTCACGATGAGGAATTTTATGGCCACAAACACCAATGACATTAAGGAAGGTGGAGTTAGATGCTCCAGAGTGTGTAAGGAAATATGTTGTCCGAAAAAATGCTCTTATTTCTATCCTGTGCTTTGAACTATTTATTTCTTTCCCCATGGGGCTGAGGTGAGCAGACATAAATTTGACCTTCTCAGGAGCACAGTAGCAGTGCTGCCCTTTGCTGTAGCCATGACTCTTTCTGTCTCTGAACTCTACAATCAGTTCCTTTGCAATCTGAGCTGTGGCACTGCCACTGACCTAGTCACAACCAACTGAAATTCTTCCTGTTTCCCTTCTGCAAGAGGTGGCTCCTGAGATGCCTCGTTGGAGGAGGAAAAAACCTTTTGTGGTTTTTAGAAGAAAAACCTCGACTTTTACACTACTGTGAAGGTTGATTC
Source organism: Piaya cayana (assembly GCA_013389865.1). NCBI lineage: Eukaryota > Metazoa > Chordata > Aves > Cuculiformes > Coccyzidae > Piaya > Piaya cayana. Next base: position 15,205 of record WAAB01019742.1, read on the forward strand.
TGCCTTTAGGATGTAATGTTATTTAGTCTTTAAAAAGAGCTAAAGAGAATGCTTTCTTACTTATGACAACATTTCTTAAATGGACAATCAGAGAACATCAGATTGCATCTCCACCTGACATGCCAAGCGAAGTTCTTTACGAAAGTACATAGGGTTTTTTTGGTTTTTTTGGGGGGGGTGGGGGGTGAAGGGATGTGGAGGTGTGAGTGGCATAAGATGGATTTCAAAAAGAATAATTTGGGCAGTTTTGTGCTGTGCAACCTCTCATCTTTCTACTTCCACTGCAGTCTAACAGCAGAATGCCCTGCATTTACTTTTTCTTTTTTTTTTTTTGGTGGAACTGCAGTGTATTATTGTAACACTTTTCCTCCTCTAAGAAATGGCTCCTCTAAGCTGGAATACTGTGTTTAATAGTTTCTAGAAGACTGTTGAATAAGGGATACAAAATATTTTACATGACACTTTGCATTGTTCCTGATTGCCAGCTTGAAAATTACAACAGCAATGACAAAAGCTGAAAACTGTTCTGCTGGCCTGATTCGCAGGAAAACAATATATTTTTGTGCAGGCTGTCATGATGAAATCCTCTTGATATGTTACTCAACATGACTAGATTGCAGAGTCAGATCCTCTTTGAGTAAAAGCCTTTAACTTTCAGAAGAACCAAAGCAGTATGGTTTTATCATCATAGCAAAAATAGATGCCAATGAGGAAAAGATTAATTTTCCTGTCTCTTCCTGAATCCTTGAAGATTTTTAGATGATTCAGTGTGTTTTATGAGCTGTGTTTCCAAGAATGCTGGCAGAAAACAGGATAATTGCTATATCACCATCATGTCAGCTTTGTTGTAAGCGGCCTCCACTGAGTTTTGGGAAAATGAATATCAATAGGAGATGTTGCCCAGCTCTGTTTGTACATACCTCTATCTGGTTACCTGTCCTCGCCCGCCTGCCTGCTATGTCAAATTTACAGCACACACGGGCCCCATGAAATTACTCTGGGAGGGAGGAGGAGGGCAAAACATGGAACAGCTTGATCCTCTGAGTGCAGGAGGTGGGAGCCCTCCCAGCAGCCTGGCCAGAAACATGAGTTGTTCCCAAATCCACAGCTTGTGTTTTCTGGCAAGCTCTTGTGCAGTATTGACTCAAAGGCGGCTGTCTGGATTGTAAGTTGGGAGTGAAACCCTGCTCCTTTCTCCTTCTCCTCCTGCACCTGCCCTGTTTTATATGTTTTTATAGGATGGAGAGATGAAATAATTTTTTTTAGTCTGGCCAAGCCAGAATCTGCTATCCAGCTCATCCCAAAGGAGTGCTGCACGTGTGCACTCTGTGCATCTGTATCTCATGTTTGCTGGGAGTGATGCAGGTGCACAAATATAAATAAATATAAATCTCCAGTGCCCTCTTAAATGCCTTATACAGCCAAGCTGTCCCCAGGGGCTTTGCAGAAAAGACCAAGAGCTTAAAAGAGGCCTCTGCCTTCCAGAGTGCTTGCTGGGTTGTTCTTTCATCTGTGTGCAAAATAGTCATAGCACTGTGCAAGAGCATATACACTTTGAGTTTTAAACAGCGATGTTTGGGTCAGTCTAGAAATCTCCCTTGCTGTCGTTAATGGTGGATGCTGAGGAAAAAGGTGACAAGAGAAGGATGTGGACAGAGTGACCCTGAATTTGCTATACACCTCAACTTCTGGAAATCAGCTGCTTTGGGGGTTTAGAGACGAGGGTTGCATGCAGATGATGATACTGAGGTGCCACATATCCACCATTTACTTAGCCAATCACTCTCTAAACCCTTCTTCCTGTGGGTGACTCTCACCACAGGCTGTCAGTGAAGGTCATGATACTACTCTATGCCCTATAAAGAACTTCCTTCTGCTTGCCTTTAAAATTACCTTGAATAAATATACTGGGAACACTTTATTTCTTATATTATGAGAAATAATAGGAATCACAACCCATTTAATCTGCTCCATAGTACTTGGGGTTTTGCAGACCTTTGTCATATCCTCCTATGTATGTTTCTCTCTAGGAAGTCATAGTCTGTGGGGATGGCCCTTAATACGCGAGATACTTCATCTTTCCAGTGATCCCCATTGTCCTTCTCACTACCTTTCACAGCTCTGTTCAACTGATCTGGAAATGAGATGACAAAAGCCGCATGAGGTACCTGAATTGTGTTTGCACTGTCATGGAATCATAGAATCAGAATCATAGAATCATTAAGGTTGAAAAAGACTTCTAAGTCCAACTGTCAGCCCAACACCACCATGACTACTAAACCATGACCCGAGGTGCTATACGTCCACACATCTTTTCAACACCTGCCCACTTCCCTGGGCAACCTATTCCAATTCTTGACCTCTCTTTCAGTAAAGAATTTTTTTCTAATATTGTTTTACCACAGAGTGCAATCACCATAAAAAGCCCAAACTCTCTAATACTATGTGGAATCAAATTTTACCTATTAAAACAAGAGAAGTGACAAATAATTAGTAGTGATTAATTAGCAGTAACACCTTTAATTCAAGTCATTACTGCAAGAGAATAAGTATAGTAATTAAGAAAGATACATCACCAATTATCCTATTATCATTATCCAGATCCATAGTTGCTGGACATCTCCTGGTTGCAGCGAGGACTTCTAGAAAGGCTTCCCCTGACAGCTGGGAAGTCCTACACAGTGCTTCCACTGATAGGTGATTATCACAACAACTATAAAGTTACACAGTGGCATTATGATTTTTTTCTGTGCTCTGCACTTTTTGACCACTGCCAAATGTTGCAATGCAGGCTTCATTTCTAAACAGACTTGCTTAGTGCCAGGTATCCAATTAAGCAAGTTTCAAAGGCTTCCTAGTAATTAAAAGGAGTTAATTTTCCCATACAGAACAGAACTCGAATTTTTTTGGTGTTCTTTATCTTATACCTAAAATATAGCACAAGGAAGAGGGGGAAAAAAAGAATTAGATCCTTTGTACTTGTAATTACTAGTTTTCTAGTGGGAAATTTGCAGTCTGAATGAGTTATACTATGTTGGATTTGATACCCACAACTATTCCAGAACTAAATATTACTTATGCTAGACCTCAGAAACATGCAATTATACGGAGTAAGGCCCATATTTGAAGAGGGAGTTGGAAAACTTGTTCTTAAACCATTTCTTGAAAGCTGAGTAGAGTTTGAAACTTTAAGCGGTAATCCCAAGGAAGATGGATTAGAGACCAGAATACAAGAAAAACTGTCAGATGTGAGTAATAAATTGCTTTTGTTACCAGAGTCCATGGTTTCTCACATGGGCACTTACATGGTATATATAAAACTATACATATGAGGTATAGTTTTCAGGTTCTTTTTTTCTTTACTTTTCCTAACAGTGTTTTCTTTATAGGCAGAATTACTATCACATGTTTGGTCCACCTGAGCAGATCTATATATTACAGCACAAGTCTTAAGTGTCACGGACCATTTGTATTGTAATATTTATAGCCAATATGCTAAACATTGATGCAACCCCTGGCTGTGTCTTTGAGCAGCAATGCTGAGCAAGTAACCAAACTGCTAGTGATGTTATGCTTTGCTCTGCTTATGAGTCTGAGCAGTAGCATGGCAGATTGATGTTTTACTCTTTAAATTGTTCGTTGCCAGGAGCAACGTCATAGGGCATTGCTGCCTGCAGGCTGGCATGGGGACCATACGTCAGGGAGCTATAATCTTTGTGCTTGTGAATAATAAGGTGTGTGCCTGCATGCTGGCAGAAATCACGTTTGAAAAATATGCTTTTCTTTCCTTTTCAGTGCCACCAAGGACTCAGGGGTACATTGCAGTGGTCCCAGGAATGACGTCTTGCAGACTGTATATGATTCAGCTGATTTAGTTGGCCAGATTCCGTGGTCTTGCTGCTTGGAAACAGTATCAGGCAGCAGGCCTACCCCTGGAATGTGGGTTTTGGGGATGCAAAGAGAAGACCCTAGTCCCAAACCTAGAGAATATGAAAATATATGGTGTTTGAAAATTGGATGCAAAGCAACAGAAATTCAAACAAATCCCCTTGCAATTTTTTTAAGTTTTGGTAAAAATTACAGGTGCTTTCAATAGACAATTGTTATTGGATAAAACTTTCATGTCAAATCCTTACTTCTCATACTAAATGTTGATATTTTATTTTAAAGAACCTCTTGTGCCTGAAAACCCTGCAGATATTGAGGAAAAGAAAGGTATTTTTAAAAGATTTTTACAAAGAAAGATGGAAACAATCCAACAACTGGTCTAGTTGTCTGACCAAAACCGATCCATGCATTTTGACGGTACTGGTGGGCTCTTTGAGAACACCCTGCGTATTTTCTCCTGTTTTCTCTGTTGCTCCTATGTAGAATTAGGATTATTTTGTTTGATACTAAGTGAACTCTCGCATTGTAGTATGTGATGTCCTTAAGGTGAATTCAGGCAAACAGAGACCTAAGCTCTGAAAGCTCCTCCGCTTGAGGTTGCTGGTATCCTGTGTGCCCATGAATAGATATATTTTCTCTCTCTCTCATCACATTCCTGTGCCAGTGGCAGCTAATAGAATAACATCAAAGGGGTCAGTGAATCTCGGTCATATAACTGGTAGAAATTGTTTCATGAGACCTTCTCAGTTTTTTTTTGTATTATGATATTGCAGACTTCTGTAAGCCTGCAGGCTCAAACTTCATGTGCTTGCCTGCATTTCCACTGCCTTCCTTAGCTCATTCTATGCTGCTCTTCAGAGTAGCTCATTCTAGACTTGTTCCCTTCTCCTCGCTGCCAAGTCCTGTGTTTGTTGGATAACAGTCCTCTCTGGAGGCTTCCTGGGGTAAACCTTCATCTACCTCAAAATGGAAAAAAACCCAAATTAAACTCAAAGGCATCTCCACACGGCTTCTGCAGTCAATTAACAGTGCAAAGAGCCAAGCACCTCCAGGAGGTTACTGGGTATGTGTGCCTTTGCAGTGCAAGGATCTTACAAACTTAACCACCCATGTATTTTACTCTGTGTCTGCAGTGCCTACAGACAGGCACTTCACAGCAGCCATTTCCTTAGTAGTCCTCTTTAACCTTTGGTTTATCAAGAATGGCTCACCGTAAAGATTGTGAGGGAGATGGATTACTGGGGAACAGAAAAAATCATTACATGGTTTAGGCAAGGTCTTGTCACATAGTCATCCCCACTGCTACAATTTTGAAACTGGTTGATTGCAAATTGAGTACAGGGCACCTCCATTAATAGTTATATTACAGCATATAACACTATCCAGTGTGGTTTCTTACACTGGTCATATAACGCTAGTTGTACTGTTCAGGCTCAGAGACATGAACATCTTCCAGGCTTGTGTGAATGAATAGATAGCTTGAATGAATAGATTATAAAATAGATTGGCTAGGCACCCCTGCCAAAGAGTGAGCCTGGCCCCCAGGTGAAGGTGTCCTTGCCTTTTATTCCAGCCATACACAAGTCATGTTATGATAAGAAATCTGAGGGATTACAGGGTAAATCACTGTGATTTCATTAACCAGCACAGAGAGCAATTCTGTGTTAATTTCAGCCATTCTAACACAAAGATTGCTAGAAAATTCTGTGGATTATACTTATCTTACGTTCCCAGGGATATTTCTGTTCACCTTGGTTGAAGATAGATCATTGCAATATCTGTAGTTATATTGCTATAGAGCTCATTGGTGAATACACCACTGCTCCTGTAAGACTGATGTTTTCCATAAAATATCATAATATTTTGGCCATTCTTTTTCTCCCTGTTTGCCTTCCCTCTGGACAGGACTAAAATATTCCAGATAAAAATTTATAAAGACAACATTAAAGGATTGTGTGCTGATAAAGAGAAAAAGTGATGGGGTTTTTTTTCCCTTCCAATTTCCTTACTTAAACAACGTCTAAATCTCTCTTCCTGAGTGCCGTGAAATGTTAATAAAGCCAAAAGTCTTGCTGTGATAACTTGATTTGAAAATTCTCTATATTTTCACCCTGACTGTGATCTGAAGCTCTGAACTCTTTAGATTAGTAAAATCCAGAGGTGGACTGCATGTGGAGATGACATCTGTTGCAACCAATGTTGTCTTTTAAAGGCTAATTTCTTATGCATGGAGCTGAGTTGAGCTGTATTTCACTGCATCCCTTGCTGTGATTGCTGATCACGCAGACATATCTCAAGCTAACTTTAAATGTCTCATTTGGGTAGGGCTACCAGCAAAGCAGAAGATACTTCAGGCTGTATGCATTTGTCAGTTGCCGGGTGAATTTTGCTACCAGGCAGACCAGGTTTAAAACAAGGTTGAGTATGTCTATAGGTGTTTCAGTTATGGCTTTGACCACTGCAAATGTGGATCCTGACTAGTACAAAAGTAGAAGAATGTCACAAAACTCTGTAATAGAAAATTTGCCTTTATACATATTCCTGCAGTAATACTGTATTAGTATACTGATGTCCAGAATGACACTTCTACTGCCTCCCAGCAGAACATTAAGGACCTGATTCTTCATTCCTTTACACAACTTGCTGAAGTTGCTTATTATTTACTTCTGTATGCAGAAGGTAAGAACCAAGTGTCAGTCCTTTTGGTTTGTGGTTGCACTGGGTCTGCCAGGATGCCATCCTTTTCTAACTAGTCTTTTCCAACTGATCTTCATAGAATTATAGAATCATAGAACAACCAGGTTGGAAGAGACCCACCAGATCATCGAGTCCAACCGTTCCTATCAAACACTAAACCACGCCCCTTAGCACCTTGTCCACCCGTGACTTAAACACCTCCAGGGAAGGTGAGTCAACCACCTCCCTGAGTAGCCTGTACCAGTGCCCAATGACCCTTTCTGTGAAATTTTTTTTCCTAATGTCTAACCTAAATCTCCCTTGGTGGAGTTTGAGGCCNAGGAATGTTGCTCTTGAAAGGAAGCTCATTTTAATAAATGCAGCAAAATATATGTGGAGCAGTTTTTCTTGATAAGCTGTCTCATGTAGTTTCAGTAGCTGGAAAATAGTATTTTATTTCTTCTCACTGCATATCCCCTCCATTTTTTTTAATCTCCAGTTTGATCTTTAACCAAAAATACCTGCTGAGAAGCCAAGGAAGTTTCATACCTCTTTATAGGCCTTCAGGTCATGTTTATTTTGCTGCTTATTTTGCTTGATCCTCCCAGTGTCACTTCCTGAGACATGCTGACCAAGGTCCAACTAGTGTAGCCCAAGATGATGCTGGCCTTCTTTGCCACAAGAGCTCAGTGGTCCTTGGACAACAGGATTTCCAAAAATATTCCTGTGTCGTTCTCTGCTAACCACATTCCAGCGAGTGAGTCCCTAAGGTGCACTGGTGCATGGGATTATTTCTGCTAACGTAGAGCTTTGCGTTTCTCTGTGTTGAATTTCATGAGGTTCCTGCTGGACCACTTTTCAATTTGCTGAGGTTCCTCCAAATGGCAGCCCTCCCTCATGGTACACCAACTGCTTCCCCAAGTCCACAACTTTGGTGTCACCCATGAACTCATGAGGTTTTCTTTAGGATTTCATTTTTGGTTTTTTGAGGGGGGAAGATTCAAAGACTTTAGCCACATCTATGACCCATAGGAGGTGTTCAGGGTCAGGCTGGATGAAGATTTGAGCAGATGGATCCACTGGAAGGTGCCCTGCACATGGCAAGAAAGTTGGAACGAGATAATCTTTAAGGTCCCTTCTGACCCAAACCATTCTATGATTCTATCATTTATGCCACTAAATTAGACATGATCTTTACTGTTCTATAGCACAGTGGTCAGATGACAAAGAAAGGGGTCCCAAAAAGTGTGGCCGCATTTGCATACAATGGTTATCCTTGGACCATTTTACATCCTCAGTTATGCCTGGGAATTCTTTGGGAGTAATTTAGCTTGTGTGGGCAAAGCCACACCAAAGACTCCTCCAACAGTGTGGATGACTGAGCTCAAGTACCCTGACATACTGTATGGAGATGTTTACTTCACTGATACAGACACAGCATCCAAGTTTAGCCACATTTATCAACTAGACAGCAAGAACAGAACTTTGTCTTCTTGAAAGCTAATTAGCTGTAAAGTGGCTACAAAATAATACCTTGAATGCATACTCATCTGAGTGCAGTAAGGTCAGATGAAGAGTTTAGTGTTTTCAGGCCTGTTGTTAGAGCCAAAAAAGAGAAGAGTTTATGCCTTCATCCTCCCACTCTTAGGCAAAGCATGAAACAGTGGGTACTTGGTGATATGCTGTAGTCGTGGTTGATCTAGACTTATTACTTGATGAACCAGCCAAGTAAGCTCAATATACACTAAATCTGAAGTCTTGCTTCACTAAGAACCACTTGCTGCTGTAGATTTTCTCTCAGTTCTGACTTTCTTCTCTTTCCCATCCTTTCCTTTTCCCTCTCAAATGGCCTGGGAACTCCTCCCAACACCACACACCACAGGCATATACAAATGTTTTCTCTCCTATTGCAGATGACTTAGGATACTCCCACTTTTCCCCAGTGATGACTCCTGGCTTTATAGCCTAAATCTCTTCTTTGCTGCATTTGCTTCAGTTTATGGTCTGTCTCATATTTTCCAGTATAGATGCAAGCAATATCTTTCTCATGTTAGCCAAAATAAGCCAATTCCCTTCCAGAAGAATTGGCATGGTAATTCTCTTGGAACCTGGCATCAATTTGATGCAAACAGTTGAGGAAATAATAATGAAAGCAGATCTGCAGCCAGATGGGAGGGAACAGTAACCCTTGGATGGGAAAAGGAAATAGCCTGGAAAATAGAGGAAGTGTGGTGTCAAAACTCTAGAAGAAGGGTCTGTGGGTCTTTGCCTGTAGCCTCATTAGTTTTGCTTTTGCATTACAGCTCTGAGTCAAACAAGAAACATCCCTCCAGTTCTATCACTCCCTCAGTGCTCCATCACTCCCCTCGTGCCTATTGTCCTGCTTCCATTCAGCAAAATTGACCTTCTCTGTCCACACGTATTGCACTTCCAGTTTTTTCAGCTATATCCACAGCAAGCAAGAAATGAAATTAAATATAAAACAGAAGCATAAGCTAAACTACACCCTATGGTATTACAACCATGTGTCCTATAACCACAATAAAACACCACTGTGAAAATTCTTTAAATAGGGGTCAATAAAGCAATAATAGTGTACAGTGGAATCTGATCATTTAACATAATGACTGATATAGTATACCATTAACTTGTCCTTAGCTTTGTCTTAAAGCAGCTTACTAAGTGATTGCTTGTTAACTACCGTAATAAACTGTTTCTTGGGGGTAGTACTTGAATAAGACTCTGTAAACAGTTATTGACAGGTGCAAGATCAGTCCTTCTGTCTACCAGAACAGGAAAGTCTGTAGTGCAAAACAAAACCACATATAATCTGATCATTTTTAGTCACTACATTGTCAAAGACAACCTTGAATTGTATTAAGTACAATGAGTAAATAATACACTACAGTAATTAATGTTAGAAAGTCAGGCCTTTCAGAGATGGATTTTTTTTACCTGCAGCAGGTAGGATGTTGGTACGAGTGGCAAAATCCTAATTGTCAATGCCCTTGGTCATTAGAGACCTGTAATGGCACTTCATCTGATTTTCTCTGTGGAGATATATTACAGGGAAAAGAGATAGGGTGTGTCACAGGTGAGAAGAACTTGAAAACTGTATGAAAGGAGGTAATGTGACTGCGGTAGAATGGTACAGGACTCAGAGACCTGATAGCAGTTGTTCAAGAGTCCCAAACTTTCCTCTAGGTGGTCAGCTGAAACCAGTCCCTGACTCTTGACCCTCCCCAACTGGAGAGCAATCCCTTCACCAGTACCCATTCTGTCTTCATCACTGAAGAAGTATGGGCTAGCTCATACTCAGGAGGCCTACACCTCAGGCTGGGTTATCATGCATTGAGATGTACTAACCAAGACCGCTATTTATTCACTCTGTACTGGAGTCTTAGTGAACAAACGAAGGCAGTTCAATGGAGAGAGCACTTTAACATGTAACAGTGGACTGGCTGTAGGGATACGCCATTAAGAACATATAGGCAAGGGACTCAAGGTTGGTTGTGACAGTTTTCTGATACAGAAGCCAGCTGGCATAGATTGGCTTTTGACCATGTAATTAAAACTTTTTAGTTTACAAACCAGGTGTCAGCACTCAAATTGAGCATGGTCCCTGGCTTGTGACCAGGAGGGAACTATTTTGTGAGAGTGCTATTTTGTATTGACATCATTCCAGGGGCTATTTCAACAGTACTTGGAGATGATCGAATTATTTTGCTCTGAAACATTCCCTGACATAAACTAATTTATTTTATGTATGTAGTTTTAGAGCTACAAAATGCTGAGACAAGTTATCTGGGAGCTGTAGAACCATCATTATATTTTTATTTTGTGCTAGTGTGGTGCCTCTGACTTCAGTGAAGTTACTCTACATTTACCCTTGTGTGATAAAGATAAAAAAATTTTCTCATATATTTTTGGAAGAAAAATGTCCACTTTTTCCTGCTTATCACAGAATCACAGTCTTCTAAAATGTAATGCATGGACAAAACCCAGCTTACTAATAAACTGGTGAACTGATGATGTGTCCCTACATAGGAAAATTATTTATTACTTGGACATTGGTAGAAACGGACTTGTTACAGAGAAAGTTTGTTAGTGGTAATGTACAAATCAGCGAAGATGAATACAAGAGAGGAAACATCAGAAAGAATAAGAGAATAAATATCTCATGAGGGAGATATGTGTGGAGAAGTAGGAAAGAACAGAAAAACGTAGAATAGGAAATAGTGATATTGGAAGTAGAAATGCACAGTAGAAAGAGTCAGGCTTGATCAGAAATAAAGCCAAGATCAAGACAGTACGAACACTATTACAGGTAGCAGATGGGAGACCTGGAAATAAAAAAATGTTAATGAACAGGAAGATAAAGTAAGTAGGCCTATAAGTTAGTGATGGAAGATGCTGGAGTGTCAGGCAAAGGAATGAGACCTGCATCCAGTTTCATAGAATCATAGAATCATAGAATCACCAGGTTGGAAGAGACCCATCGGATCATCGAGTCCAACCATTCCTATCAAACACTAAACCATGTCCCTAAGGACCTAATCTACCCGTGCCTTAAACACCTCCAGGGAAGGCGAATCAACCACTTCCCTGGGCAGCCTATTCCAATGCCTAATGACCCTTTCCGTGAAAAACTTCCTTTTAATCTCTAGCCTAAATCTCCCCTGGTGGAGCTTGAGGCCATTGCCTCTTGTCCTGTCCCCTGTCACTTGGGAGAAGAGGCCAGCTCCCTCCTCTCTACAACCTCCTTTCAGGTAGTTGTAGAGAGCAATGAGGTCCCCTCTCAGCCTCCTCTTCTCCAGGCTGGACAACCCCAGCTCTCTCAGCCACTCCTCATAAGGCCTGTTCTCCAGCCCCTTCACCAGCTCGAAGTAGGCACTTGAGGCCTGGGAGTAAGGAGACAGAGGTGAAATCTGGATCCAGTGAGGAAATGGAGATGCTGAGATCCAGGGCTCAGGTGAGGAACTGGAGGAGTCGTAATGCTTGGGAAACATGAAAAAAATGGGAGGGAGACTTTGACACTGGAGAAAAAGATTAACAGAATAATCCCTAGCATTGATAGAAGGTCTGGCATTTGAGTTGGCTGTTTTGAGGGAAGAGGAAGGTGAATCATATGCCATCGCAGTGTGAGAGGATGCTCTGAAGTAGTGAGAGAGAGAAAGGCAGCAGGCAGGCTCTGCTGGAAAGGAGAAGGAGCAGAAACTTAGACAGAGTCCCTGTTGGATGCAATGAAGTGTGTGACACACTAGACTTTTAAAACCTCATAAATCAATATCAGCAATAAGTCTGCCAACAAACACAAGATGAGCAAAATGGAAACTGAAAGCCTCACTGTCACCCTGGGAAAAAACTCATTTTTAAATGCTGCTTGCCTCTTATGTGAAGCTGAATACATCTGAAAACTATCATCTAATTTGCATACAAATAACTTCATAAATTGGACTTGATCTTGCTTTTAGTTGTGAACAGAGGGAGCGCATTGAAGTAAACATTGGTCTGGGCTCAGTTTGAGGTTCCACTCCACCGTGACTTTCTGACCTTGGGTGGGAGGTCTCTTGGACAGAAAAATGACAGAAAGAACATTTTATGTTCAAGAGGAGTATAGGAGTAGCTAATGGGGGCAGGAAGACCATATCCCTGAGAAAGCTGACTCTTCCTGGGATATTTATAATAGGATTGTCTTCCTTAATTTTGGATATTGAAAAGTTATGCATCTAAATCTGAGGCAATTACCCTAGCCTTGATTGATACCGAATAGAGGAAAAGAGGTGGAAAGCCGTTCCACTGACCTATTAGAAATGCTTGTCTTAGCATAAGATGAATTGCCCTTGGGAGATGGGATCCATTCACAATCATAAAAGCAACATAGTGTAACTGCATTGGATTCAAATGCCCAAATGTTAAGCATCCAAATTACAGCAGATGACTCCAACCTAAACCACGTTTCTTTCTGGAATTTTTCTGAAAATACATAGAGCAATAATTGACATGCCCTATAAATGTTTCTGAGAGCTTGGAATGTGACATGTAAACATGTGTACTGAAAATAATCCCAGATTTCACATTTTTAGCACTTGAAAGATCAGATACTGTAACAACTAAAACATTAAATCTCATCATTCCAAGTAATTTTCTCAGTCCATTTCCCCTTCAACTTGAATAATTGAAACCAAAATTATTTATGTTTAACTTCTATGTTGGCCAAGTCACACTGCATGCAGATGATGAAATTTCCTTCTAGGAAAAATAAGTCTATTATTAGATAGTAGCAGTTATTCAAAATATCAAATCAAAATTTTTTTTTTTAATAATATAATCTCTCACATATACTGGAAATGAACATTTTTTTGGATTATTTCCCAGCCACCACTTGGAAAAGTTCTTACTGAAAGATGACATCATGTGTGGAATCTGTGTCAGTTTTGTTTAGCCATCTACAATTTCTGGTCTAAATCCAAACCATTTCCTTCTACCTATGGCTAATAGTGAGGTTTCTCTTTCAGAGGCATCTCATCCCATACTAAAATGGGCACCTTAGACTGATAAGATAAACCATTCTTTGTAGGTTCACCTTTTCCCCGTTGGCTGAGGTTTAGATTAAGAGGACATTTACATGGCTACAGTGAAGACAAATGTCTCATACAGGATGTTCTACTTGAAAAGCCATTGCCCTTGATTTCAACCCCCACCTCCCTAGGATCACTCCTGTCTCCACAGCATTTTCCAGGAATGATGGAAGTGATGAGACTGCCTGCATTGCTGAATCCACATCACAGGCTACAATGACAGAAACCATTTTCAGACACCTCCTCAAACACCACTAGGCTCCATATCTCCTCATTCCTGTAGCACACTGCTCCTTTTGGGAGGCTGGTCTAGTGCATTAGTTTCAATTGGTTTTAATTTTACCAGTATCGCTTGTTTGAGCATGAAGAATAATCAGCAGATAATTTTTGTTCAGAACACTGGGGTTTTTCTGCAGGACCTCTGTGATGGGCTGGGTGTTGTGCTGTCCTTTCTCTGGCAGCAGACACCGACTCTGAGGATTGCCTCAGCCGCATGGAGATTTCTTCTGATATTGCAGAACCTGCAGGACTGTGTTGGCAGAGCAACCTTCTTTGCTCACCTCATGAGGTGGCTTCACACTGAGTGTCAAGGGCATTTGTACACAAGGGGCTCAAGACTGTGTGTGCAAGCTTCTGCAGAATTTCCTTCATAGGAAATTTGTCAAAAAGTTAACAGCTTAGAACTAAATTAATTTTCCTTAACCTCTCACTGGGAGATGGAGATGAAGTCAAGTTTCTGATAGTTGCTGCTGGTGAAAGATGATACAGATCTGTGGCTCACTCTAGCAGAGCAGGAGGAGATTGCTACAGAGATTAAATGAGCAGGGGACCTTTTGGATTAAGAGGCAGTGGTACTCTGACAGCAGTGCTGTCTGCAGCTAGGCCACTTTCTTTTACTCGAAGGCAATTTATGACTTGAAAACATTCAAAATTCAAATTGAAAACTCTGACAAGTTCAGGTCAAACTGAAAGAAGTGCTTTGAGTAAAGAAAAGCAAGCAAAAGAAAAAAGTGTTGGCAATGTCAAAATGATTAGTTTCAGCATTCTCTAAAAGACAGTGCTTCAGTTTTCTTTAAGCTGGGTTCAAAAAGAGCATCTGCTGAAGGAGTTCCAGCTCTCATAATCCTAGTGATTAGGGCACTCACCCAACAAGCTGAAGACTTCAAAGCTCGTCCCTCTCTGATTCTGAAAGGGAGTTTAGATATCTACATTCTTCTTCTAAGGAGACCTTTCCCACTGAGCAATCAAGTATTGCATCTTTAGTTATTCTTTTTCTCTCCTGGACCTGTTCCACTTTGAAATCAAATTATTATAAATAAACATTCTCTGGAAAAGAGACTCTGTAGATTGGGAGTCTAGAGGACAAGAAGCCTGAGCTCAACTTTTTCTTCCAAGTCTTGCAGTAAAGGGGACTTGGACCCAAATAAGTGCTTTAATCAGCTTGCTCTGGAGAGAAGTGACAAATGCTGCGACATTCATTTTGTAGTTTTGTGAATGATTCCACAGGTCAGCTTTTGCATGCATGTTATTTTTTTTCTTTTTTTTTAAAACATATTTTTTCTTAAAGCTCTGCTTTTATTTATGGAAATAAAAAGAAACCTCTCACTTCCAGCTGGATGAAATTTTCCATATTTTTGTTCAATCTAAACACAGTTTTATTCATTCTGTCATACTGCTTTTTTCCATCCCAGTTTTCATTTTGCTTTCTCAACTTTACAGTTTGCATGCTGAAGCAAATAATAAGTCATTCTTGTGGCAGTTATTCAGCTTCATACTGGACTCCCAATCCAGTGGAAATTTGTAAAGGAGAAATGTATAATTTACGCTTGCTTTTATTCATAGGAGTGGGTGATTGAATCTTCCTTTTACTTACATCCTTGTTTAATATACCCTAACTGATTTTTTCTACACAAGAAATTATGACATATTGGTCTGGCCCATTAAAAAGAACTCGTTAAAGGGGCAAAACCAGATTATATTACTCTCACTATTCTGTTTTTCCAGGAACTTTTTCCTTCTCTCATGCTTTCTTGTACAAGACAGAATAGAATAGTTTTGCAATTATTTCTATGCTGTTTTGCGTAGTGTGCCTTGCATAATTTTTTGACATTTCAGATCCTTTAATCCTTCAAGCAAGACACATACTCTAACTTTACAGCATTGGCCTTCCAGGAACTCTTGGAATGAAGAGTTTATAAAGTTTACGGTAAAGGGATTTCTAAATATTACTGCTGCTTATTGATTATTACTATGTGCAAATTCAGATGCCAATGTGAAAATAACACATTCAACAAGTAGTAGGGGAGATATAATAGAGAAAAAAATCTAGAGACGGTATATTTTTTAAGTAGGGCCCAGGCTATTTGCAGGAGGATGTACTTTTTTAACTTGTGGCAACTCAGATCTCATACATACTGAATTCAAGTACTAAGTACTTGAATTAACTTGGGTACTTAGTTGGCTAAAAATGCACTGCATTGCCTGTTACCTGTTATCTGCATGCTTGATTAGAAGGTCCCCAGCAGAGAAGACTTAGCATGTCCTGCTTCTCATCTAGGGCCTTCCTTACTCCAGTGGTGGTTCTCACCAGTGAACTGAAATACAGAAGCCCAAGGGCTGAGGCGGAGTTTCCCATGCAGATGTGCAAGATGACCCTAGCTACCAGGCAGCTGACAATCGAGATGCTGACCCATAGTTCAAAACAGAGGAATAATGATGTAGATGGGCAAGAGAGGCCCTTGACCTCTGGCTTGCTGCATGCTCTCACTTCCTGTGTTTCACGTTTGCTCATCTAATAAAATAAAGACCATAGAATCATAGAACAACCAGGTTGGAAGAGACCCACTGGATCATTGAGTCCAACCATTGATGATAATTAACTGCCTACCTTGCACAGGTGTTGTGAAGTTTAATTAGCACATGCACTATTAAGTTACAAGATAGCTTAGTGCTGTACTGTTGTAGTGCCACTTTTTAATGTTATGTGGGAAACAAGGCACATTACTCAGAATCTTCTTGTATCTGAGAAGTGGGAGAGGAGGGTGAAGTAAGGGAGCTTTTGCTGGAATGGCTTTCAGTGCATTGATTGTAATGGTCTGGAATGAAAAAACTTATCAGTAAAACCATCCTTGTTAAATCTGTCCATTAGAAATAAAAGCATTTTGAACCATTATCAGATGGTAAGATTGCATGTCTACTGACTTATTGAATGTAAGACAGTCTCAATAGTGATAACATTTTTGACCAAAAATGTAACTCTAAAATCTGTTTAGTGCGTTTGTAGTCTGCTTGGCAGTAAAGGCAATTATCTGCTAATGAACAGAGAATTGCGGTTGGGGAAAAATCATGACAGAGGAAGAGAAGTAACTGAATTTTTTAAATGGGATTATGCATGTCTTGCTCTTATTATCATAATTAGCTTTTCTCCTTTTATGCTTTTTCTTTCTATATTCCAGTAGACTATTATATCAACAGTCTCTGCAGCATCTGAAAAAAATGTTCAAGGCAAATGAACTTTCCCATGTGGATGTAATATTTGTAGCCCCATATAAATTCTTAAAGTTTTTGTCAGGTTTTTCGCACACCCTTGGATTCTGCTATCAGCAAGTAAATCTTTGTTTAAGACACTGAGATCAGATTTCCCTGGATGAAGAATTAGCCAAAATGGGCAGAAAATAACATTGCAGAGAAACTAGTATTTCCAAGTTCTGCCTTCCCTTCCACCCCAAGCAGAATATTTTCTTCTCCTCTGCTTTTCTCCAGGATTTCCTACCATGTGGCCTGTTTGGAGGTGGGAAGGAGGAGCAGACAGTGTCCCTGCTGTGCATTTTTAATTATAACAGAGGAGAACTTAGTTTTGGATAAATGGGATTTGAAAAGTCAGCAATGCATCAGGTCATCTGGAATCATTTTTGTTTTTTCCTCTTCTAGCAGGACATCTGTTCTACTAGGTCAGATTTGCAGCTCAGTCGCTTTGCAATAGGAAAAAAAAAGCCTTCATTATTTTTCCAGTGATGTTTGGGAGTATTTCTTGAGATTCCTCTGTAGCATACACAGGGGTTCTATGAATGCTTTCAAAGAAAGGTTTACTTGTAGCTATTCACTTCATATAATACTATACTTTCCTACAGATCATAGCCCTTCACCTCTAGAAACTCTCCCTAGGAGTCAGATATGTGAATAATAAAGCAGTGCAGTTGCAGAGAAACCTATGGTCTCATCAGTGACTCCATTAGAAAAAAAAAACCTGCATACTTTTTATCAAAGAGAGAAGGAATATGAAGTGTGAACCTCACTGTATTCCTGGAAGTGAGAGTAATGCTCTATATGGTATTTAATCCTGAAAAATACATTTTTTTTCACCTCTAGGGATGCTAGTAATTTCTTATTTTGTGAGAGTTGCTTCTTTTCCACAAAATACTTCCTTTAGAAGCCATGGTAACTGTAGCCATGGAATTCACCACCCTTAAATTAATGCTCCACAGTTGAGCTAGGTTTAGTAATTAACAGATGAAAGGCAATGGCTCAATAACAATACCACTAATCAGCAGGGTGTATTTTATATGTGCACTGGACTTCTGTATGAAAGAAGGATCTGATGATATCAGCTACAGACTACTTCCTACAATCAGAGAAAAATAAATACCACTGAGGTACTCTGTAAAGTCCTTCCTCTTCCTCCAGCCCTGAAGCAATAAAAATTACTGGCTTAGTTATTACTCTGTTGACACTCTGACTGAATTTTGCACAACCTGTTCTTACAACATTCCTGTGGATGAGATTCTCCAGCCTATCTAGTAATGTTTGACTGTCTCATTTCAGTGCTGGAGACAGCATAAACACGTTTACTGAATGCTCCTCTGCTCACCTTCTGCTGATTTTGATCATCATCTAGCGTAGTCTTGGTGGGATCACACTCAGAGAATTACTCTCAGCATGAGGATGGACTTTTACCTCTCTGACCTTTCATGCAATGCTGAGTAAATTGTTAATAAAGAAATCTCCCCCTCAAATAAATGTGTTTGCTTTTGAATTCTCAAGACTGAAACCCAATCAAGTCAATTTTCAATAACTGCTAAGCAAATTTACGTACAAATTATTTGTGTGAGTGTGTGAATAACCCCAAAAGACTGACTAATTACACACAGAAGTTAGCAAAAAGGAATTCAGATTCAGGAAATGTGAGATTTCCACCACGAGCAAGTAAACTCCCAGAATTCACTGACTCACATTAAAGTTCACATTAAAATAGTTTTAATTGTAGCACATAGATGGAATTCATCTTTTGGCTCAGGAAGAAAACCAAGTCTTTTGAAGTTTAAGCAATGTATACATGCATCAGTTGTTTTTCAGAACTACGATTCAAGATATCAAGCCTGATCATTCAACACAGGGTAAATTGTTAATTGTCTTAGATATGCTTTCATACATCTGACTCCATCACCTAACCCATTCTTCTGTGTTTATACAGTGGACAGTAGAACCTAAATTCTATTCCTCCTTTATCAGTTCAAATTCAACGCTTGACACTTCCCATGGCAGCAATGGCTGGAGTCATCAGGCATCCCTGTCCATGTTCAGATCTTGCCTATGAAAAGCACCATGACAGATTTGAAAACAAAGAAAGCATAATTGGACATTACCTCAATAACAAGCCAGATGTGTAATTAAGTTTGATGCAATATTAAATTCCTTATTTGTTAATTAACATATTTGTATATCTCAGCTATATTCTTCCGAAGAATTAGCCAGCCGATGCCCCAAAGTGCAGCATATGCATTAATCCTGTCAATTAGCAAAGCCGCTAACAGATACACATGCATTAAGAGACCTGTCATGGGGCTGAGCATCTCAACACCTGTCATCGCCCTGTCATTGTACGGACAAGGCTGTAGATACACAGCAGAATTATGACAGGATTATAGCCAGACCTAGAGTAATGATTGGATATTAGGAAAAATTTCTTTACTGAAAGAATGTTGAAGCATTGGAAGAGACTGCCTAGGGAAGTGGTGTAGTCACCATCCCTAAAGGTGTTAAAAAAACCCTGTAGATGTGATACTTCGGGACATGGTTTAGTAGACATGGTGGTGCTGGGCTGGCGATTGGACTGGATTATCTTGGAGGTCTTTTCCAACCTTAGTGATTCTGTGATTGTACCTGTGCTAATGTAATTTCATCAGCTTTAGTAAGAACCAAGACAAGTGACAATGTTGTCACATTTGTACTGTAGCTTAGCCGTAGAGGTCTGTCTTGCTGCATCTCACTACAGTTTTTTAGTCTGTTCTAGAAAAATCAAAGTAGGGCAGATGTGCCAACTTCTGCTGCAAATACACATCCATTTAACTGTGAGGTATGTACTGAAGCATGATTTCAATGGTGAAAAAAAATAAATCTGTGGTCTGGAGTGAACCATGTAATCCAGGAAGTGGAAAGAGGCCATTTGGCAACTAATTTCCTGCTGCCTTTATTACTCTAAAAACTAAGTCAATTTTTGTGCCTGGATGGGGTTGTTGAAAAGTATTACCTTTTTAAAAGTTACTTTTCTCCCCATTTCAGACTTGTGAATCTAAACAAGTTCTGCACATTTTTCTCTGGAAGCACAGTTTTAGAAAAACAAATGCATTGAAGTAGCCCAAGCCAGCATAAGGGTAAGAATTTCCATTTGTTGAACACTACACAGATCAGAAAACAACTTGTCTAATGAGGAAAAGAAAGAGGGAGTAAAATTATTCTTTAACAGAAAAATAGCCCATGTACTTTATTTCTCATTAATGGTTTAGCTTTGTAAACAAAGCAGTATATTATATCTTCTCCTGGTAGAAAAGAAAGTACAACCACAAAAATGTTTTCCTTGTTTTCCTCCAAAAACATGTGTATTACAAATGGGGTTTGAAGATGATAATTCATTCTGGGTATTATCTGTGACACGAATGAGTTATATATTCACAGTATTTTTAAGATCCAGTAATTTGGGAAACAAAAGTACTAACTGACATTTGTTTCTTGTTAAGATACGGATCTGACAGTGTCTTAAGCAGGGGATGTAGAATTTATTTTTTTAGCTGGCTGTATAATTTTACAGTGGATTTTATTTCATGTGGTTTTGCCAAGCAAGACTGGTGGCATGGAAAAAAAATCTCTGTGTGTTTCTGTTGAGAAAAAGCAGAATGGATTTGTCATTATATCCATCAATATTCCCACAGGAATTCTTGCATCAGATTCCTGTATGAACAGTGTCCATGATTTCCATGAGAAACCCTAAAGAGAACCCTAAAGGGCCCTTTTAGAGGAAGTGCAATACTGCCAAGGAGAATTTCCTTGGCCACATGTAGATATGACATGGTGCAAGTCATTTCTGTATCTAGTCACTGCAGTAAGCACATGAACATGCAATATTTATCCCAAGGAAACCATGTGTACGTGTTCCCATGGCATGTTTTTTCCTTGCAGGCACCTTACCTTCCATCTCTGTTAACAGGCCTTCTAGAAAGAGAACAAAGAAATGCTGCCTGTCACATCACCTTGATGCAGAAGTTAAGATAAAGGTGTGTCAATACATTAAATAACGCTGAACTCTTCTACCTGGAAGCCAAGATAACTGGGCTGGCTCAGAGCTACCTGAAGTGTCTTACACTGGAAGACTGATGTGTCTGAGTTTTATGTGTGGTGGTTCTTCTGTAACAAGGTGGATGCATCTGATGGGTCTAATTTTTCAGAACATTTACTGATCACTAAAACCCAACATGAAACAAACACACAAACCCTAGAAACAAACACAGAAAAACAGAACAAAAAGAAAGGTAGATCGAATACTTTAATAGAGATCAGTAAGCTGGAGACTAGTTCATAGAATCATAAAATCCCAAGTTGAAAGGACCATTGAGTCCAATTCTGCATAGGATAACCCCAACATTCACACCATGTGTCTGAAGGTGTTATCCATACACTTCTTAAATGTTGTCAGGCTTCGCACAGTGATTACTTCCCTGGAAGCCTCTTCCAATGCTCTACCACCCTTTGAATGAAGAACCCTTTCCTAATAACCAACCTAAACCTCCACTGGCACATCTTCCTGCTATTCCCTCAGGTCCTGTCATTGGTCACCAGGGAGAAGAGATCAGCACCTGCTCCTCCTCCCCTTGTGAAGAAGCAGTAGACACCATGATTAGTTCTTCCCTCAGTGTCCTTTTTCCCAGTCTGAATATACCAAGTGACTTTAGCCACTCCTCATATGTCTTCTCTAAACCCTCCACCAACTTTGTGTCTCTCCTCTGGACACTCTGCAGTAGCTTGATATCCTTTTTACACTATGGCATCCAAAACTGCACACATTACTCAACATGGGGCTGTACCAGTGTGGAGTAGAAAGGGGCAGTCACCTCCCTTGATTGCCATGCTTGATACACCCCAGGACATGGTCAGTTCTTTTGGCTGCAGATCACACTGTAAACTCATATTCAACTTGACATCAAACCAGAGCCCCAGATCTCTTTCTGCAGATCTGTTCCCAGTCTTTCATCCTCCAATTTGTATACATAACTGGGATTATCTGTCCCAGGTGGAGAGTCTGGCACTTGTTAGATTTTCATACGTCTGGTGTTTGCAAGTTGTAGTAGCTTTTGAGAAAGAAAAAACCCAAAAACCAGTTGAGGTATAAGACAAGGCTAAATTCAAGGGTTCTGAGTAATTCAGAATAATGCAAAGATACCACTGTACCATCCCTGTTTTATTTTAACGTAAGGTCCTATATTGTAACTGGATGGAAGTGGTGGTTTAGATAAGACTAACCATGAAAGTAGGATGGTTTGTTACATTAATATGCCTCTTTCACCTCTTATGTCTAATGTTTTTCATAGCTATGAAGTAAACCACATCTAGGTTTTGAAAAACAATCAGTCATATCACCTCAGGCTACAGATTCTCAAATTGAAGCAATAAAGGCACTTGAAACCTCTAGGATTTACCTGGTAAAAGAGAGGAGGGATATTCTGCATACAGCAGTCAGGGTGGTATGAAGGTTTTGTGAAGGCTGTCACAAAGAGACAAGAAAGAAGAAGGAAGTATTGGAGCTCTGTAATCATGACACAAGCATGCTCAGATCTAGAAAGAGCTACGATACCTCACCTGTTTTATAATATCAGAGACTGAATGCTTTTTTTGACTTCTCCAGGCTTAAAGACATTTACTGAAGACTAAGTATAAATCAGCCTTGCAAAATCCCTGTGGATGAAGACAAAAAGCTTTTTTTTGATGAGTACCATACTGGGATGTGCATGTGAATTATCTTCCAAGGTTGTTTTTTTTTTCCCCATTGTCTCCATGCCTCAAAGAAAGAGCTGAATGAGTGAAATTTGCATAAGAATTTTGAAATGTTGCCTTGTTGTTTTTATAGAAGCTTAGTTTAATGCAGAGAACATCTGCCTGCCTTTGAGTGCTCTGTGGATCATTTAGTAGTTTTAGAAATCCCATTTCACTCCTTCCTCCATTGCCTGGCTGGTATCTGCTCTTGGTACCTGCTAGCCAAGCAAAAGAAGCAACAAGGAAAAAAAGAAATAAAATAAAATTTTTTAAAAAGCCATTTTGTGCCCTTATCAAAATACTCTTTTCCCCTGGGCATGGGAGTAACCAAAATTTGGCACATTCTGCATCAGAGAAGTCCTAAGCCCTCATGACAATATTCAAAGCCAAACATAATAGAGATAATAATAGGTACTGGTTAGAGTCTTCAGAAAACTATTTTTATTTCAATGGTACTATTAGTAATATAAATAGCAGCATAGATTCCAGGACCCACCAGGCCTCCTATTCAAGATTGCATCCTGAGACCGAACACTGTGGTTTGCAGGAAGAATCCTCCTCCTCAGAATTTTCTTCCCCTCTGAGAAATTCATTCCTCTTTCTGTCTTCTAGTACTTAAGTCTAACAGCCCTTTAGGGCTTACAGAATATGCACTAGTTTTGTTTAACATTTGCTTAGCAGCTTTTGCATCATTACTTTTCTGTAATTAGAACACCTAGTAGCTGTGATGATAGACACAGTACAAATTAGTGATATAGACAACTAATTTCCACATTTCTAAAAGGACAATATCTTTGTTTTGCTATTTTATACTAGATGTTTTATTGTCACTCTGAACAAATGTTTTCTCATACCTTGGTTTTTTTTCTTTTTAAAAGGGAATAAATTTTCCTTATTCTGTTATTTAGTTTTCTGTTATTCCCGAAATGGTACACTTAACACCAAGCTATTCTGCTTTCTGTGCTGATGTTCTCTCTTTTATATATTTTCCACAAAGGTGTAGAAGAAAATGTAACTGCATGGTTCTAATTTTATCTGACATTGCTAACCCAGACAAAATTTATAAAAATAAAAAATCAAAAACATGTAGACCTTCTGAGTAAAAACCTTATAAGCAGAAGAAGAATATAATTTTTTTTTAATTTTATGGCAGAATCCACACTTTCCTTTCATAATTTTGCACATGTAAAGAATGCATTAACAACTTTCCTTCAGGTTAAAAGGATGGGATTCTGTTACTTTGGTATCAAATACATTAAGATATTTAAAGGAGTCCTGCCTACCCAGATAGCTGCAGGTCTCCTGGGATTCCCATGTCATGTCTCAGATAACCAACAGGATTTCAAATTACATGATGCATCTAAGTTTAGGTAACTGTAAAGTGTAGATCTGGGACTAATCCTACTGCATTTCTACAATTATAACGTCTGGATGTCATCATGAGAGACACAATAATCACCTAAATATAGGCATCTATTGCCATCTGAGACACATGGGGTGTCTGAGGCACCTGTGTGAGTAGGTAAGAAGACATGACTCAGAATCTACAGGACACTGTGCCCTCCAGGGCTGGCAGCTGAAGACAAAGTGAGACACCATATTGTAGTTAGAACCCCAGTAGGATCTATATTAAGGCATTATGTATCAACCTTGGTGTCTGGTTTGCTTCTTTATGGTCTGTAATAAATCCTGAAACTCTGTGAATGTGCTATGTGACTGGAGAGACTGTAATACTTTTCCTACCTGATCTGTTAATTTTAGATTGCTGTATTTCTTTCCATGCTTTTTTTGTCTCTCTCATCTTTTCCCACCTCGGTAATTGCAAGAAGTTTCATGAGGGATTCCCCAAAGGGGAAAGGTGTTGATTTTTTGACATAGACATTTTTCATCTCTGTTTATTAGGCACTGAAATTAAATATGTGTTAACAAAGAATAAGCATTTGTTTAGAGTTTTATATCTTCAAAATGTTTTTCTTTCTGTGTCAGCCCTCTTTTTGCTCCTTTGCAATTCTAAGCTTTTTTAGAACCGCAGATGCATGTTTAAGATAAGAATTGTCTTTCTTTTAATCTACCACATGCACCGTATTTTATATGATGTGAAGGAAAGCAGTGAAAAGGGTACTGTTACAGTGACACAGCCCAAATGAGCTACTTGATGTCTCCCACTGGGTCCATGTGAGACTCCTTGGGCTTTCACTCTCCCCTGCTTGCTACCTAATAAACATTCACAGCACTGAGGTTGAAGTACAGGGCTTTAACTCATCTTAGAAAATCTGAGTGATGAGCATTAAGAGATCTGCTGTTAAGGATGTGAAAAGTGTTACTTTCTTCTCTGTCACACACTACCTGTGTGGCCTCAGTAAAGTCATTCACTTTGAATTTCAGGAGCTCAAACTTCAACCAGAAGCAGAAGGTGGTGAAGATGTTGCTGAGCAGCCAGCAGCAAATGAGACCCTGAGATCCCAGATGCATAAGAGGGTATTGACATTGCCAGATCTTCAGGTGACCTTGTGTACCCAGGGTAGGACTTGCCAAGGTGAAGGAAATAATACATTTTAATAGTGTCCTGTCTTCTCTTATTTGCTTGGGGCATTGGTAACAGAAGAAATGGTATTCTGGCTTCCCAGGCATGAATTACCCATCATGGTAAAATCTTACATGCCTAGCGTAATCAGTCCCCAAAAACTGGGGCAGTGTCCTAATTAACACTAAGGACAGAGATCCAGAGATTAAAAAGCCAATCAAGCATATCAAGTGTTATCTAAACATGGCCAAGATTATATGACATGATGTTGAAGGTAGTGTTACACTTCTGGTTTCTGTTGTAAAGGACTACATGCTTTATATTCTTATAAATATTCACATGTATTATATAACACTGAACATGGAAGTATTGTCCTTTTCATTGTTCTTGTTTTGTGGAACCTTGGCTAACACACAGTCCCAAGTGGGCTGTATCTTCTCCCAGATGATAGTTTTTCTGCCTTGCAACTCAGAATAATATTCTTACCTACCTTTTTTTCTAGTAAATTCAGGTTAGTGTCCTCTTTAAGTTTGCTGTACCGTGTCTGAACAATAAGAGTTTGGTGTGTTGTCAAATTGATATAAACTGTATACAACAGATAGAGGCAGAATTTAACATGAGAATTTAATATGAGGAGAGAGTGTTCTTTTCTACCTCTATGTTGAAAACCTTGGGTTTTCACACTTCCGTTTTAATAAACCACAAAAAATCATCCAGCCAATGTTTTTAAGTGACATTGACAGTCTTCAGAAATGTGCAGGTGGCCTGGGGCCTTAGGGAGAATAGTGACACCCTTCAAAACACACGGGGTATTGCGTGCCCAAAGAGACTGAAACACTCTGCTGTGAGAGAAAAGTGATGGCACAGGTCAATGAGCTGAACATCTTTTTATGTGTATATTTTTCAATATCTTGGAAGTTGTGGCTTTTTTGGATAAAAGCTGTAGTAGCTGTGGGTATTATTGCGTGAAATGTTGGGGCCACAAGTCTTGGCTGCTGGAAGGAGGTCACCCTTAAGTAAATGATCTACTGACTGTCTTGGGGGAAGATGACTGCTATGAAGATGCCCTTGAGAGCTCTAGGAAAAGAAGGAAAGAAATGTATTTCAAAATTATCTTTCCCAGAGGTTTTATAAAGACCCTCCACATGCTGGGGTGAGATCTACAACCTGG
Source organism: Piaya cayana (assembly GCA_013389865.1). Classification (NCBI taxonomy): domain Eukaryota; kingdom Metazoa; phylum Chordata; class Aves; order Cuculiformes; family Coccyzidae; genus Piaya; species Piaya cayana. Next base: position 41,345 of record WAAB01019742.1, read on the forward strand.
TTGCTAGAATGAAGCAGTGAAGGTGACCCAGGAGGTTGCATGCTTTGCTAATGCTACTTTCCTGGCTCTTCAGGAAGTAAAATCTGTGCCTTGTTAGCACAGTTTGTCAGCTCTACTGCCACCTCTCAATACAATAACACAACGACTTCTTTCCAGCTTGAGCGTTATTTCACATCGTTGTAACTCTTATTGAGCTGGGTTTACCTGAGCATGAATAACCTGAGTTAACTCTGTTGTAAACACAGCCTGAGGTACAATGGACATGTTGCAAAACTTGTTCAAGTTTTCATGTCTAGTCAGAGACCATATTTTCCTCTGAAAGCCAAAAATGAGTAGTTCAGGGATTGATTTTCAGGGGAAAAAGAGAATAATTTTCAAGGGGNAGTGCCCCATTCCTGGAAGTATTCAAGGCCAATTTGCATGGGTCTCTGAGCAACTTGATTTAGTTGAAGATGTCTCTGCTCATTTCAGGGCCATTGGACTAGACGACCTTTAAAGATCCCTTCCAATGCAAACTATTATGTGATTCAGTAAGATGTGATTGGTCCCTGGCTGGTTTTGGTTAGTGTTAGAGACATACCATGTGCTGTAGTAGCTATATGCTTCGCATGTCTGGCCAAGAGACCAAATTTATAGAAATCTAACTGCAGTCAAAAAGACCTAATGATGTCTGAATTTGCTTTCTTGCCAGTTCAGTTTCTTGCACATCCAAAAACATCAGTCAACCCGGTAAGACACCGTGCTCAGCAGGTTTCACCCTGGTCACTGACATATGCTAAAAGAGTTAAATTACTAGTTTATGGTCCAAGAACCATAATTCATCTGCTCATCTTGCTGACCACAAGGGAATGAAAATCCACCAGGACAAAAGAAAAATCAAAAAAATATTGTTACAAGACCACACTCCACTCTTTTATGGCATGTCTAGGCAGTAAAATAAAGTCATTTCACCTAATTTTGCACATCTAAGGGAAATGTTTATTTCAGAAACTCCTTGTTATCCTTTTTTTTTAATAGATAATGCAGACAATACACAGAGCACTTGGTGGCTTAGATGTGCTGACTTACTCACTAGAAGAACCTTTTTCTCAGCAGTGAACTTACATAGACTAAAGGAAAAGCACCATACCTGGCCTCCTGCAGCTTGTTGGGGTGAATTTTAGCTGCATAATGTAAGGGTCAGAAGAACTACAGCACTGTGCTTTAGGCATATCTAGGTTTCTTTTTCCATTTCTTGGAAAACAGGGTGTGTTGCTAGAGGCAGGATGTGAGAGAGGCCAGATGAGTCTCTCACCTTCTAGGTTAGCCAGCTAATGTGGCTGGCTGAACCCCTGCAGCTGGAAGGAGCTGTGGTTCAGGATTCACAAGCAGGCAGCTGTGCACCAGTGCTGCTGTGTAATAACAGTCAATGTTGTCTCTTCTTAAACAGTGTGACCAAAAACTTATCCAGGCCACACTCAAGGAGGAAAATAGTGTAATAAAGAGCTTTGGAGATAAAGAATAAAAGAGAGATTGTATCTTTAAATATGAGGGCAGAAAATCCCAGATAAACACGACTGTTTCCCTCTTTCTGGGCAGTTACCCCTGGGGAGAACTGAACCACTTGAAAATGGATCATTCTTTTACACCAGTGACTCTTATGTGGGTTGGGCTGCTGGCTTTGTGAGAAACAACTTTAATTGTTCCTTAATATAGATGTCCCTTCAGTGCTTTAAAACCAAACCACCCATTTAATTCCACTGGGTTTTTTAGTGCAGTGCTCAAGATATACAGTAGGGAAAAGCTATCCCTTTCTTGTGTTACAGTTTCATGAATTTTTAAACTCGCAGTATGGGGTAGCCACTGTCAAGTCACAATGGAAAACTGGTTTTCTGTCCGGTGGTGCATAAATCCCAAGAGATCAGAGAGGAAGCAGTAAGACCAGAAATGAAAGGTGCATCTCTCATGGTACAACCCCCCCCCAAAATTAAATAAAACCTTCCCTCTTTCTATCTCTGAAACACATCTGGGTCTATTTCTTTTTGAGTGAGGAGAGTAAAAAATATGGACACTTCCACATTGCAGGACTTCGTTTTGCTTACTTTTTAGATCTTAATTGTGGGCTCCCATATGCATGAAGCACTAGGTAGCTACTGCCATCTATCCTGCTTCCAACAGAGTCTTCATCTTGCTAAACCAAGGTATAAACATCATTGTGAAAGACCAGTGTGGAGGTGATGAAAAATCTCCTTAATGCCAGAATACCTCTATTGAATCCAGTTATCCCAGGGGAGTTGCAGTTAATTTCTCATTGTGTTTTTTGAGATCAAGCTCAGGACCACTGGGCCTAAATATGCTTTCTTAGATTGATTACTGAAGGTAGTAATGTGTCTAGGGATTTAGAATTAAGCAGAAAAATTTGACAATTAGTGAAATATATTGATGTTATGAACCTTACTTCTCTTTAAGTAATTCCTAGTCCTGTTAGCTGTTATACCCAAATCAAAAAGAAAAGAATTCCAGAAAGCTGACCATTCAAAGGACTGTGATAGTAATCAAGTAGGTGGAAAAGAACTTACTAGTGTCAGTTTTTTACAGCAATTAATAAAATGAATGTTTAGATTTTAGCTAAATTTTCTTAGTTTTGTCATATAAAACAAAGATGAGAAGAAGAAGAATGCTTAGTTTTAAAAAAAAACAACATATTTTACGTGTAATGTTTCATTTGCTGCCTTTTCTCAGTGGAGTCCTTTTTCAGTTGGAAAACAGAGACCTGAAAATATGTGCTTGATAATGATTTTTTTTTCTGTAAAGATATATACGGTGAATACACAGTAGACTATATGCAGAGAAAAGAGCTGAGTAAGATTTCTTTTCATCACTGATACTGTTTAAGTGATTTAAATGCTCTATAGTATTTTCTGTTTGTGGAAGGGCTCACAGGTAGTGGACAAAAGATTTTGGATGCATTTCTTCAATACTCAGGGTTAAAATTTTAACCTAAGTTTATTTCCTGGGAAATTAAGGAAATGAAGTTGTATAATGGTAATATATCCTAGACTAATCCAGTCAATATTTCAACTGGAAAACGCTTCAGCTTTTTGAATCTGAAGGCATTACTCCATTGACTCTTGACTGCCTCTTTAAAGCCATATACCTTAATAAGATGGCTAAGTTGGAGCTTGTTCCAAGTCTTTTCTGGGAAGAACCACCAGCATTCACCTAATGACTTCAGGACTTTGTAGACTTGAGAAGAATTGTTCTGCCGTTTTTGAAAGAGTGTGCAGAAAGTTGGTTTGTGAGATGGTTGGGACCATGATGTTTGGATATGATCTGAAATGCCTCCAGTGTTTACATGAGGAAAGATATAAAATAAGCAACCTAGAGCATATCAGACAAGGGTGAGGGCAGCATCAGTCTTGATGGGACAGCTTCATTGCTACAGGACAACAGGTGTATCGAAGAGACGGGATCCTGCACAACCATGCGGCACTGAGGAAGACTGATGTCCTCTTAACTTCCCATCGAATATCTATGCTTGCTAGAGGTCTNCTTAATGCCAGAATACCTCTATTGAATCCAGTTATCCCAGGGGAGTTGCAGTTAATTTCTCATTGTGTTTTTTGAGATCAAGCTCAGGACCACTGGGCCTAAATATGCTTTCTTAGATTGATTACTGAAGGTAGTAATGTGTCTAGGGATTTAGAATTAAGCAGAAAATTTTGACAATTAGTGAAATATATTGATGTTATGAGCCTTACTTCTCTTTAAGTAATTCCTAGTCCTGTTAGCTGTTATACCCAAATCAAAAAGAAAAGAATTCCAGAAAGCTGACCATTCAAAGGACTGTGATAGTAATCAAGTAGGTGGAAAAGAACTTACTAGTGTCAGTTTTTTACAGCAATTAATAAAATGAATGTTTAGATTTTAGCTAAATTTTCTTAGTTTTGTCATATAAAACAAAGATGAGAAGAAGAAGAATGCTTAGTTTTAAAAAAAAACAACATATTTTACGTGTAATGTTTCATTTGCTGCCTTTTCTCAGTGGAGTCCTTTTTCAGTTGGAAAACAGAGACCTGAAAATATGTGCTTGATAATGATTTTTTTTTCTGTAAAGATATATACGGTGAATACACAGTAGACTATATGCAGAGAAAAGAGCTGAGTAAGATTTCTTTTCATCACTGATACTGTTTAAGTGATTTAAATGCTCTATAGTATTTTCTGTTTGTGGAAGGGCTCACAGGTAGTGGACAAAAGATTTTGGATGCATTTCTTCAATACTCAGGGTTAAAATTTTAACCTAAGTTTATTTCCTGGGAAATTAAGGAAATGAAGTTGTATAATGGTAATATATCCTAGACTAATCCAGTCAATATTTCAACTGGAAAACGCTTCAGCTTTTTGAATCTGAAGGCATTACTCCATTGACTCTTGACTGCCTCTTTAAAGCCATATACCTTAATAAGATGGCTAAGTTGGAGCTTGTTCCAAGTCTTTTCTGGGAAGAACCACCAGCATTCACCTAATGACTTCAGGACTTTGTAGACTTGAGAAGAATTGTTCTGCCGTTTTTGAAAGAGTGTGCAGAAAGTTGATTTGTGAGATGGTTGGGACCATGATGTTTGGATATAATCTGAAATACCTCCAGTGTTTACATGAGGAAAGATATAAAATAAGCAACCTAGAGCATATCAGACAAGGGTGAGGGCAGCATCAATCTCGATGGGACAACTTCATTGCTACAGGACAACAGGTGTATTGAAGAGACAGGATCCTGCATAACCATGTGGCACTGAGGAAGACTGATGTCCTCTTAACTTCCCATCGAATATCTATGCTTGCTAGAGGTCTTCTCAAGGGATAACTAACAATTATGCTGGCTTAGTGTGAATAAATTATAAACAGAAAATTGCTGACCTTGAAAGCAGTAGGGAAAGAAAGAACAATTCCTAAAAAGTCTTAAATATGATTAACTTTCATTCTGGGATTTACCATGTTTATGGGAATGATCCATTGTCCAATGAGGTTAATGAAAACACATTTACTTATATGGATCTTCAATGGGGTAACTATTTGTGAAACGTGTTCTTTAGTCACCTTCTGTTCTCCCAAGATAAGCAAACCAATGATACACAGGAATATCCAAGCTATGGGATGACTACAACCACCCTGTTGTGGAATGAACCCAGTCTATAATATAAATGCATCAAATGTGTTGAACAGTAGGATTCTTGAAAACAGGGTTATTATTAAAGTCTTGCATGCGGCATGCAAAATTAGAACTTCTCCTGTAATTTCTGCTTTTGCAATTGCAGGCAATATCCTCCAGATAATATGTTATCTTTTTCGTCTTGTCCTCTGAACTCAAAACATTTTAAATGTTACAATGATATGTAGCAAACGTTTCTACCAATGAGGTAAATATTTACTGCAGAAGTTTCAAAACTCTACTACTCTTCTTTGTTTGAAATGTGCCTAATACAGTGTTACCTTGGGAGTGGGACATGCATAGTGACAAAAAACTTAACTTAAAAATATATAAAGATAAGCCTGAGAATGTGTACTCTTTTACATCTGTTAGAAGTTGCAGCAGCTGCTGGTGTTCAGACACAATTATTTCTCATGAAAATGTTTGCAAACAGGCTTTTTTTCTTTATTGTAACTAGTCCTGGGAAAGGTCATTATCAAAAGTAGGAACCAAAAGGGGCATAAGAAATATATTTCTTTAAGTGGAAATCAGTTGAATTAATGTGACTCTGATTACAGATGAATGGATGCTGCCTCCTCTGGTCCATCCTGCTGAGAGGACAGCTGCTATATATGAATCTGGAAGGTGTTTGTTTTCTATGTGTATATCTCATCTTGTCTCCTTAGGTTAGTCTGTGGAAATAAATGGTTGGATCTAGGTTTAATCCTACAGTCTAGTTAGTATTGTTCTCAGAGTAGATCTGGGAAAAAAATCAAACTGAGTGCTGTGCTGGTTCAAAGAACAGTCTACTATTCCTCCTAACTTGAATAGAAGATTTATTGAAAACCCCTGAAGGAGTAGGAAAATCTTCAGAAGTCTCATTCATCCTCAGTCAATTACAGTAAAAGATCTGACTGTTGAAACAAGCTCTGCACAGCCTTAGCATTGTAGGTTGGGACAGTCTCAGAGGCATTCACTCAGTTTAACTCTAGTTGAAGGTAAGTATTGTCAAGATTCTATTATCAGATAAAAGAGATTCAATCCAAATCCAACAGTACTGAGATTTTTGCAAATACTAAATGTAAAACTTTGATCTCTACACTTTAAGCCTAAATGTACATGTAATACACTTGCATTGCTAAAAGGATATTTATAGCAGTAGGGCGCATTGCCTGGTTTGCTGAAAATCTTGCTCACCTACATGCCTACACTAGTTTCACCTTGAAACCTTTGTCCAGCCCTGTTCAATGTCTTCATCAATGACCTGGATGAAGGCATTGAGTGCACCCTTAGTAAGTTTGCAGATGACACTAAGCTGGGTGGAAGTGTCGATCTGCTGGAGGGTAGGAAGGCCCTGCAAAGGGATCTGGACAGACTGGACCGCTGGGCAGAGTCCAACAGCATGAGGTTTAACACAGCCAAATGCCGAGTCCTGCACCTGGGGCACAACA
>WAAB01019742.1:48237-68857 GCA_013389865.1 Piaya cayana
GGTCATTAGGCACTGGAATATGCTGCCCAGGGAGGTGGTTGATTCGCCTTCCCTGGAAGTGTTTAAGTTATGGGTGGACGAGGTCCTGAGGGACATGGTTTAGTGTTTTGTGGGAGTGGTTGGACTAGATGATCCAGTGGGTCTCTTCCAACCTGGTGATTCTGTGATTCTGTGATTCTGTGTGAAATACAGTGTTTCTCAAAGTATATGTGTCATTAGAGACATGCTATCAGGTTTAGAATTGAGATCAAGCTCTAGTAGGGAATGTAGAACTCCAGCTTACAGCTTTATGCCTAAACTGAGCTTCTCATTCTGGGCAAAAGCAAAACATCATGATCTAAAAATGAAATTCATGTCACCTTCTTCTGAGCTGAAGTGTGCTCAAGGAAGGCGAGATGCACACAGATTCCAGGTGCAGCTTAGATACTGTCTAGAAGTGCACAGTACCACAAAGAGAAGTCAAAGAATGACTCCTTGTCTACCTTTTCAGTGCATTACTGTTTTAGCTATAGCACTGGATCTATTTACTTTTACCAAGTGCATGATGTGTCGTGGTCATGAATATGTGTCTGTAATATCCATGCAGCTTATTCTCTTGTCCTCCTTTGGCTTGCCTCCACTTTCCTCTCCCATCCCCTTGCCTGCAGAGCTCCTCCCAATTTGGCAGGGCATCCTTTGGTCTTTCACTGCTCCAACCTCAGTGGATCCTAAGTGTTATAGTTGGACAGAGATTTTAGTTGGCCTTCAGCTCTACAGCTAAATTTCTCAGGTTGTGGTTATGAAAAGAAAGCACCCTAGAAAATATGAGAAGGGAAACCTGACAGCCTGTGTGGGTGTACCACCATCTGCAGTGTATGTTAGACAGGATCAGCACGCAGAAATTCTGTCACCCTGCTCTCCACCCCTTTTCGAGATCATTTGCGAATATGATGAAGACTTATTCACGAACACATGATCTGGGAGTGTTTAATGAGGCAGTGTTATGTATTATGAAACTAATATAAATTTCTGCCTTTTCAGTTTATTTCCATGTCTGAGATTGACCTTTACTTTGTTTGTAGTACTTTCCTGCAAATCCTGGAGGAAAATAAAAGAGAATAAAATGCAACCCAATACTTAATATATTTGAGGAAAAGAGGTTTAAGATATTATTTGAAGAAGTAATTACACATTTCACTTTGTACTGTAAGCATTTTGATGTATTGGCCTGATATAATGATTTAAGTAGGCATGTAATTAAGTTCATAAAACCTTCTCATTCTTACTGTATCTGTATTGCTACATAGTTGTAACTTGCTTTCTTTCTCCTCTGGCTCAGAAATCATATAATCATCCTCTCTAACTTGGCTCAGTGTTCTTCAGCGTTATAGTAGTCCAAGTACTAAAAACCTGATTTGGAACATCGTGGAGAATTCCTAGGATAATCACTTGTAGGTGCTTTGTTTTCATACAATGCCATCTAAAAGGCTGATATTTAACAAGCAATTAAAACAGAACTGAGAGGGGTTTGGTTTTAACTAAAGCACCATGAGGATAATTTCATGTCTTCAATCAAATAATTCAAATTTATTGTTTGAGGCAGAAAATCATAGGAGCTTGTTAGAAGCAGAACATTGTTTATCCTCTAACAATCTGTAAGACTTTACGTTTCTGTTTTGTTTGTTTTATTTTTTAAAATACAACACTGTTTTTTCTTATGTCAGTGATGATAAAACAAATACAAGCAGCTAATTAATACACAATCTTAATCTTGTTCATTTTGATTCTGTATTTTACAAGGGCCATTATAACTATGTAAACAACATGGGCTTGGAATTTTGCCTAAAATTCAACACTTTTCAAATGTTGGCCCCCAAACAGTTCTGATGGGAAAAACGCTATTTTTATTCAAAGACATATTTATTTACTTACTTGTTTTTAATTGGGAAAGGTTGCTTATCTCATGATGCAAATCTCTTGGGAAAGCTATCTTATTACAGAAATTTTTCTGCTGTCATTAGAAATGGTGATGGGGTCTGTGTAAATCATAAATGGTTTGTTAATGTGAGAGAGAAATCTGTACTTTATTACAGCAGTCTCAGGGCTTTTTTATTAATATGGTATTTATCTTGAAGAGAATCCTTGCAAATGGTACTTGATTTGGTTCACAAAACTTCCAGTTCCTTTGAACAATACAATTACAATAATACAATCCCAGCTTTGATCCATTAGCTGTTAGAGGCATTGCTATTTCTGGTTGCAAGACAAGCTGTTATTTATATGCCTGAAAGGTTGGTTGTGGTAAACAGAAGCAAGGGATTTTTAAAATGATCTAAGCAGCTAAGGCCAAACTTTTTCTTCACTGGCACAGATTAACAGTGTGTAGAAAACCAGCTGATGTTGCAGAAAGACACAATAAATGAAACTTTGGAGTATTCAGCTGAGAAACAATCCTGAAGAATTTCAAGCTGGGACCCTTGCCTGTGTCTCACTTTGGTCAAGTGGTTTCCTGTTTCTCCTCTTTCTTATTTTTCATTTTTAAGTCATTACAGTATATAATTTACTCAGACCACACCAGAATACTGTAACAGTTATTAAAATTCAACCAGTGGTTTCATATTAGAAATATTCTATTTTTAGAAGTTTCTAACCAGACTACAAACATATCTTTGGACACATTTGGAGTTAGAAAGTTTCTGCACTGTGTTAAAAAGTGTAAATAAAAATAGCCGTCTGTGTTTGGAGATAAGTAAGTGCAACTTATCTATGTTAGTCACCCTCTGTGTGAGACTTCCCTGTCCAAGTATCTCAACAAGATTTTGCACGCACTTTTATTACACTGCTTTACCATCTTTATGCACAGTTGTTCTAAATATCTGCTGTATTAGTAGCTCTTTTTTATTATTTATTTACTTATCTTCCCATGTACTTTGACACACATACAACCCTCTTTGCCCTGAAAGAACTATATCATTAAGGATGTGCAGGTTAGATGAGTGGCGGGCAATACACACACGACCATGAAAGCTGGTGGCTTAGACTTTCCAGCAGATACTTCTAGTAGGTGTTTTGCACTCCTCTCTACCTTTCCAGATACATTTGTACAAATCTGCAGAAGCCATGAAGCAGTTGTTAAGGACTATTTTGAAGGTCAGCTTTTTTTTCTGCTGCTGGGATGTTGACAGGAGGAATGGAGCATGAGTGGAGCTGTATCAGCAAAGATGAGAGTGCCATTAGCCTTTACAAATATTGCTAGTGCCTCAATAGTCCCTCAATACACAATGGTCAGTGAGCTGCTGGAGCATGTCCAGAGGTCAACAGAGTTGATGAGGTGTCTGGAGAACAAGTCTTGTGAGGAGCAGCAGAGGGAACCAGGGTTTTTTAGCCTGGAGAAGAAAAGGCCAAGGGGAGACCTTATCACTCTTTACATCTACCTGAAAGGAGGTTGTAGAGAGGAGGATGTTGGTCTAATCTCCCAAATAACAAGTGTTAGGATACTAGGAAAAGGCCTCGAGTTACACTAGGGGAGATTTAGATTGGATATNACACATACAGCCCTCTTTGCCCTGAAAGAACTATATCATTAAGGATGTGCAGGTTAGATGAGTGGTGGGCAATACACACACGACCATGAAAGCTGGTGGCTTAGACTTTCCAGCAGATACTTCTAGTAGGTGTTTTGCACTCCTCTCTACCTTTCCAGATACATTTGTACAAATCTGCAGAAGCCATGAAGCAGTTGTTAAGGACTATTTTGAAGGTCAGCTTTTTTTTCTGCTGCTGGGATGTTGACAGGAGGAATGGAGCATGAGTGGAGCTGTATCAGCAAAGATGAGAGTGCCATTAGCCTTTACAAATATTGCTAGTGCCTCAATAGTCCCTCAATACACAATGGTCAGTGAGCTGCTGGAGCATGTCCAGAGGTCAACAGAGTTGATGAGGTGTCTGGAGAACAAGTCTTGTGAGGAGCAGCAGAGGGAACCAGGGTTTTTTAGCCTGGAGAAGAAAAGGCCAAGGGGAGACCTTATCACTCTTTACATCTACCTGAAAGGAGGTTGTAGAGAGGAGGATGTTGGTCTAATCTCCCAAATAACAAGTGTTAGGATACTAGGAAAAGGCCTCGAGTTACACTAGGGGAGATTTAGATTGGATATTAGGAAATTTTTCTTTACTGGAAGGGTGATCAAGCATTGGAATAAGCTACCCAGGGAAGTGTGGAGTCATCATCCCTGGAGGTGTTCAAAATACATATTGCACTTTGGACATGGTTTAGTGGGTATGGTGGTGTTGGACTGACAGGCTTGATTATCTTGGGGGCCTTTTTTGACCTTAATGATTCTATGATTATCTGATTTTAAGCAAATAAAATATCTGCAGAGTATTCAGAGAAAAAAGAGAGAAGGGAGGAGCCCTGTGTCCTATATTTTCCATGTCTGAATAAATTGAGTGTTGCCTGTGAGGCACTTTAATTTCTTTCGAAGGAGACTGTGGAGAGTCAGGGATGAACTTGTGAATGTTGTGTCTGTGTTCTTAGAAATCTGCCAGTTCTGCTTTGATTAGGTGGGTTTTAATCCTTTCTGCTGTCTTTGCTTGCAATGCTGGCCTGGTTCTTCACATCACGGAGACTCAGACAACAGAGGAATGGATGTGATTCCTGGATCACTGAAGCATAATCGCTTTAAGCAATGAGCTAGCTCCTGTTACTCAGATTCGGTACAATAGGCAGCAGGCCACTTAGACAACAAAGTCACCTATCTAGGGTCTGTTTTTTTCCAGATCAGCCAAAAGATGTCATCTGGCAGAGGAGTCACAAGGTTAAAAAAAGGATAACAAACCATTTTTAGCAGCTCAAATTGAAGAAGAGATATCTGCTCCAGGAACTCAGTGGGGTGGAAGAGAAACTGAATACCAACAGACCTGGAGGGAAAAATGATATAAAAAAAGGAGCACAGTTTTCAGGTATTAGGGGTGGATTCAACCTATCTGACTTACTCACTTAACTTTTTGGTATCTATTGAAGCAGCCATAATGGAGATGCTTTAGATCCCTCTCCAGTATATGGGGGAGGTAGCTGCTTGTGGAGGTTTCCAGAGAGAGATCACATCTACGTGAGGTGCTCCACACTGGATGGGTGGGTTCCTATCCTTTGCAGATTAATAACCTTCAGTAACAATTTATAATCTGTCCTTTAAGCAAAAGAACCTGGGTGTCAATTCCTTACTAAGCTTCTGTAAAGCTTCTGTATACATGTGTACATGCCTGCTAAAGGGTTAACATGCATGGATGGAAGGCACCCACTTCTGGTAATGGTGAGGAATCTGAGAAGTTGTAACTTTGCCCTGGGACGTGCAACTGCATTTTGAGTTCTCATTCTCAGGAGATTTGCAAGACAGAGTATGTGCTCTTTGGGAATATGCCACAAGGATTTAGGGGATTCTAGACATAACTTAGGCTTCAGGCTTGTAAGTGTTACATATGCAAAGTTTTAGTTCCCAGTAGACCATCTGAACTTTCAACAGAGGGTGTGCAATTTGGTTTTGTCCCTTGGGATAGTGAGAGTCTCCATTTCCTCCATGCATATTCAACATTTATGCTCTTTTAGGCTTTATTGCTGTTTTCTTCTTGTGCGGAGAAGAGAAATATAAGATCCTTGTTATTAACTTGACTTTGAGAGTCTGAGAGTTTCTGGAATTTGGCTTTAAAATACATTGTTTTTCTAGGTTCCTTAAAATGTTCTGCAGCATGTAAGGGTGTAGTTACATGAATGTTTTCTTCAGCAGCAAAGCAAGTTTAAACTATACCCTCAGGCAAATAAAACATCTGTAATGACACTGCTGGAAATTTCATAAACAATTTCAATTGTGTATTTACAAGGAATATACTCATTTTGTGATAAGGAGAGGTTAGTACTGAGTTTTGTATGGATGTATCTATTAATCAAAACAGCAATAGATGATCTCAAAACAGAATACATTTTTCAAAAATACCAAAGAAATCCTGGCAGACAAACCCAACAGATGTTTGGACCTTTATTTTTCAGTGTTTCAGACTGTTAACCACTTTGTACAAATCAGAATTGAATGCTCTTTCAGATTTGAAGAATGCAGAAGTAACCAATGTTTAGGAATGAGAAGGTATTTTTCCAAGATATACTAGGACTGTCACTCAGCTACATCCTAGTGAAATGTCTGTATATTCATTTATCAAGAATTTTCCTCTTTGTCAGGAATTACAAGGATAGAACAAGGGGGAACAGGTTTAGGCTGAAAGAGGGAAGATTTAGATGAGATACTATGAGGAAATTTTTTTACCATGAGAGTCATGAGGCACTGGAAAAGGTTGCCTGGAGAAGTGCGTGATGCCCCATCCCTGAAGGTGTTTAAGGCCAGGTCGGATGGGGTTTTGAGCAATGGGATCAAGTGGAAGGTGTCTCTGCTCATGACAGGGGGGTTGGAACTGGATGATCTGTACGGACCCTTCCGACCCAAACCATTTTATGATTTAAAGGACTAAATCTGCAGTAACTGCATTCATGAATCTCTTGGTTCCTTTTAGAAACTAAAAGGCTTCTCCTTCTAACACTTGTGGACAGCTTTTAAAAATATGAAACAAATGTAAACTCATACAAAGTTGTTTTCCTGAGTTTGCAGGCAGCCTGAAATTATAAGACTTGGACAATTTCTTTAGTAAAGGGTGTGACTAAGAAACCCTGGAAACTGCTGAAATATTGACACAGACTCTTGCTGTGAAATGCAGAGTTAATGTGTACCTCCTAGAAACCAAATATATATCCATGCCTTGTGAGTTTCCAGTAAATCTCAGCTTAAGTATAGTCAGCTGCCAAGATCTTAATCTTCCTGTTTTCCACACTGTCCCCACATTCCGTACGTACATGAGAATGGCAGGCTAGGTAAGAGTTGAAAATATGTTCTCCATTCCAGTAATCATCTCAGAAAAGGTACTTGGACTACCTCTGGTGGCAGGCCATTTGATTTTTTTTTTTTAAAGACCTCTGCAGCAGAGGATGAATAATTCCCAGTGTAGAGAACCCCCAAACTCTTTAAAAATGAAAGATCTGCTATATCAATGTGGAATCCTACTATCCTTACTGTAACATTTAGCTGCACTTATTAAGGGTGAAAAAAAGGATGGGATTGTGGTAATTAAGTTTTCACCTCTTAGTCTACTCAGATAAAACTGTATTCTGACTCAGGAAGGCAGATCCTGTGCTCCTTTATTGTTAACATTTTAGTTATACTCTGAGTGCATTCACTAATACTATGTGACCACAGCAACATTAGTCACATGAATAAGAACAAGAGGCTTGGATAAAATTAGAAACTAAGCAGCAGAATATATTTTATTATGCTGCAAAATGTCATGGGTCCACTCTGAAGCAGCACTGGAAATGTAAAATTCGGATTTGTTTAATTTTGTTGTGTCAACTCCGATTTCCTGCTTGTCGATGAAACTGAACCTCAGAATGTTTCTGCTTTGGAGAGAAGGGAGAAGACAAAGATACAACCTGTCCAGATAATTTCTAAATTATATTCTGAAAAGGGGCTTGAACAAGGTCAAGAGTTTCAGCACTGTGACTATTAAGGCTTTTGGCACCTTGGGTGTCGCTCAGTTGTCTAGGCAGGGTGCTGCAAACTTGAGGAGTAAGCTGGCAGGTACTCCCAACCCTCCCCTCTCCACCCACCCCCAAGCCCTACAAAAGACTAGAGAAAATAAATGCCTCTTTGGAGGCATCCCAGGGGAATTTCTGATCACCTCCGATAATTAGTCCCATGTGTTTGATGCAGTCAAAGAGATGAAAAAGTAATTGTACCATCTCAAAGTCATTTTCCGTTACTAATGGTCTAGATTTGCCATGCGTGTAATGGGTCTCGGAAGCAGCACGGCGTTCATATTAACTCATGCATCTTGACCCCTTATTTTTTCCTCAAAGGTGAACTTTATTCAGTTTAATCCTTTTCCACCAGTTTCCTGAATATTTATTTTCAATAATCTTTAAATGTTTCAGCACTTAGCACTTATTTTTACTCTGATACACAACTTTATTTTATACTTTTTAAATACTTTTTTTTCTTATTCCAATCACACTTGGCTAATAAATGTGTCATCTTATACCATTTTTGTTTCTACTATGTAGTTTCAGAGTTTACAGCTCCATCAACAGTCTGAGAGAGCTGGGATTGTTCAGCCTGGAGAAGTCTGCAGAGAGACCTTATAGCAACCTTCCAGTACTTAAAGGGAACCTACAGAAGAGGTGGGAACAGACATTTTAGCAAGGCCTGTTGAGTCAGGACAAGGAGCAATGGTTTTAAACCAAGGGAGTGTAGATTTGGACTTGATATAAGACATTTTTTACAATGAGAGTGGGGAATCACTGGAACTAGTTGCCCAAGGAGGTAGTAGAGGCCTCATCCCTTGCAACAATCAAGGTCAGGTTGGATGGGGCTCTAAGCAACATGCACCAATTAAAGATGTCCCTACTCCTGCAGGGAATTGGACTAGATGAACCATAAAGGTTTTTTCCCATCCAAAGCATTCTATAATTCTAAGATAAATTTAATTGTATGACTGATACTTATTTCTAGATGAGGAATCTGCATGACAAGGTATTCTTTCTCTCTCTGCTCCCAAGACAGATAGAAATTAAACAAGTTTACATAAAGACTGAAGTATGTTAAACCATCATTAAGTCATGCAAAAAACCATTACTGTTAGCTGATGCCTCCACAAGTCATGCTTCTTACTTAGGTAGAATAGGATGTGGCTTAGAACATTCAGTGAAAAAATAATGAAATATAACAGTTGGACTGAAGTTCTGAAAAAAATAGCATAAATCTATAAAGGTTATTGTCTTTGGTTTTTAGATCACTATACTCATGCTGTACTACAATACTCATCTTTTGCTCCCATCTAGTTTACTAGGAGATTCAGGTCACTCTGTGCCTCTGACCTTTCCTCTTCATTATTTCTCAGTCCACCAATCTCTGTGACATCTACAAATTCAATCAGCAATGATTTTTTTAGTTGTTTTCTCTCTTTTTCCTCACAAGGTTCCTGAAAGGTCCAAAATATAATCTGTGCAGGACTCCATTAGCAAAACTCCCATATCAAAGAGAGTCCCTGTTTACATTTACATTTTGAAACCTATCAGTTATCTGGCTCTTAATTAATTTAGTGCTGTGTCTGCTATATTGATTTTGCATCTTTTGAGTTTCCTGATCAAAATATTATGTGGCACTAAGTCAAATGCCTTATAGAAATCTAAGTATATTACATTATCACTATTATTTTAATGAATCAGACTTGTTACCTCATCAAAAAAACCCAGAAACTTGCCTCTGATAAAGTCTATTTTCCATAAAACCAGGGTGATTAGTATTAATTACATTATCCTCATTTAATCCTGTATTAATTAAGTTCTCTCTCTTTTCCTGTTTGGTTTTACTGTGGACTGAAATTCTGCTGACAGATTTACTGTGGGCTCAGGTCTCATTAGTCCCTTTAACATATTGACACAGCATAATTTTTCCTTTTTGTCACCTGGAACTTTCCCAGTATTCCAATAATTACTGAAAACTAGCTTTTGCATAGAGATAGATGTGGTGGAAAGGATGCATAAAACATTATTTTTATTCCTTTCCTTCTTGGAAAAGATAGCAAGACCATCGTCATTTCCACTGTGTCCAGCATGAAGTCACAGCACAGGAGATGATACAAGGAGACCATTTTTGCAGAATAACAATCACTTCTCTGTCAGCCTGCCCACTTCTTCTGGCCAGTGGGGGGAAAAGCCAGATGTAATCATGTGTCTGTCTTTGCAGCACTCCTTACAGCTGCCCGTGGCCAAGGATCACAGTTGTTACTGGGTTAGCCAGGAAGGGAAAGACATTTCTTTGACCAAGAGTAGGAGGATTGCATTAGAAATCATAAAATATCTGAATTTGCACAGTGTCTCTTCCAGTTTTCAGATTTCTTTGTGGGATTTTTTTTGATTCAAACTCAGCAGGCTGATTAAATCGGCTGATCGGCCGATCGGCAGGCTGATCGGCACTGGTAAGACCGCTCCTTGAATACTGTGTGCAGTTCTGGGCCCCTCAGCACAAGAAGGATGTTGACGCTCTGGAGAGTGTCCAGAGAAGAGCAACGAAACTGGTGAAGGGGCTCGAGAACAGGCCTTATGAGGAGCGGCTGAGAGAGCTGGGGGTGTTTAGCCTGGAGAAGAGGAGGCTGAGGGGAGACCTCATTGCTCTCTACAAATACCNGTGATTCTGTGAAATAATGTATTGTCCTAAATAAAATGAAGTGACTGAAAAGAACGTCGCAATACCGGTGAATGTGACATGGACTATGACTTATTTTGGGAAAAAGAGTCAGATAGATAGTACTTATCTGCAAAGAGGCAGAAAAGAAAGCAAGTAGTCCTGAAGCACTTGGATTTTGTAAATATTTGAGTTGAAATTTCCTTTTTGATAGCTGAAACATTGTATCTGGCACTCCTTCCTGCAAGAAAAGAAAGTGAGTGGGAACCACAGAGCCTTGGAGCATTACACAGGCTGCTGGTTGAATGGCAGCCTTAGCCACTGATGTGTGAACGAGAGGCTGCCAGGCAGTCAAAGGCTCCACAACCCTAATGTGGACAGAGTACCTTTCACAGGAGCTGGGCTTTTCTAGATTAAAAACTATCAGATAAGGCAGGGAAACAGGTTATGTTGAGGCACTAGGAGGTAAATGTCAGCCACTCTGATCCACTACTCAAGGATCTGCATAGAAGAACTGGATAGATGAAGTGGCATTAAAATGGGAGATGTTAGAATCATAGAATCATAGAATACTTTGGGTTGGGAAGGGCCTTTACAGCTCATCTAGCCCAACACTCTTGCTGGAGCAAGGATATCTTTAACTGGATCATGTTCACTGTAAACTTAATTGGATGTTTCCCTTCTCCTACATTTCATTTCACACATTGAGATCCCCCATCCCATGGTTTGAGAGATCAGTAGTACACCAATTCAACCTCCTAGAGCACTGAGGAACTCTGCAGATAACACTCCAAGTTGGTTTTACATGGTGGTTTGTATGCAAAGGCAAACAAATTCAGGCCATGCACTTGGAAAAGAGAAGTAAAACCCACCTTTGAACTCAAAGACATGGAGCACTAATTAGATTGGTGTAGAGCCTAAATCAATAAATTTACAGAGGCAGTTTTTTCTCCCTTTTGGATCTCTACCACTGACAATTGAGCCATTATAAAGAATCAAGCTGCAGGCTCTCTAGAATATATTAATCAGATTAATTTGAACTGATTAGCTTTTTAGTAAAGAAATGCAACTTTCAAATGGCTGGGCTACTTCATTTTATTAATTTAAAGGGTGAAAATCACAGAGTCATGAAAAAAAATCTTCTGATTTAACATAGTTTTACCTAGAGAGGTTCGATTATGAAAAATTTGCATTTTATTGAAAATAGTGATGCAAACAGCACATTTCAAATGCTCCAAAAAGATTTTCTGTGCAAGCTTTCATAAGACTGCTTTTTAATCATTCAAAGTGAATTTTTTTTTTTGCCAGATCCAGAAAATTTGTTCTTATTTTCTGATCAGGTAAGCTGAAATGTACTCTTGCTGACATGTAATTTCTATGATCTGAGCAAGTGGAGGTTTTTTCGAGTGGAGAGCAAAAACTAGCCAAACAAAAAGTATGTGTTTGAAAGGAATGGGCAGGGTGTGATGCCAAAATGAATGCATTAGCCATGTTTCAAGGCTTACTTTGAAAGTCATGAATGCTGTGAGGTTTCAACCCATGCTGGGTCTAAAAATGTTAAAGAAAATTATGATTGCTTCACACATCGTCCATCAAGATGCAAGATTGCAGTGTGAGACATAATTCGTGCCTACACTGAGGCCTTCTCATGGATTTCTTGGCATGTGGTCTTTCCCATTTGGCAAAAAACCTACGGTGAAGTAAGCTACGTAACAATCTTGTTGTACAGTCCCTGGGCAGAGACAATCAGCCATCACAGCAAAGTTTGTGTAGAGAAATAATTAAGGAACAGCCCTAGAAATTCAGCTTTTGAAATTGCTACACATTTAAAGAGAAGTGACCAGCATGTACTCATGAAAGTAACAAAAAGCTTTCCAAAGTGCTGGCTATGATTTTATGCCAGTAATGTAGTCGTACTGAAGGAAAATATAAGAATTGCCTCCACAGTTAATACTATAACTGTTTCTTATGCTTGTGACAGTGTTGAGGATTTTGGATCAAATTCTAAATTTTTCATCTGGTTATTTCAACAAATGTTTTTAGCTACTATTATTTCATAGCAGGATGGTAGGACTGAATGGATATCTAAAGCTGCAAAGGCAATGCAAAGACCTGAGGTTCACTTTTCTTGTTGTGGGAGAACCAATTGACTCTCATTAGAGGTATCTTCCATAAAGGCAGAAGTTGCCATCCCTATCACAACATATCCAGAGAGTTTTCCTGTTAGTGAGGAATGCAACTTTAGGGAAAGCTGTTTCCATGCTATACTGCCAACATCTACAAGTCTTTTTCTAGACTGTGCCTCAGATATTGGAAGGGACAGAGCTGAGGCATCCACCAGCATGTATTTGTTAGTCATTTCTCCCATGGAAAGGCTGAAAAATGAAGTTAAAAATGAATCCTGAGGTTCAAGCCAGTGTTCTGACACTTGATGCATGTACTCCTGCTCCTAGACTCCAAAGATCTACCTATTAGGCAGTTTATTTGGTCAGTAGGCAAAGGAAGAAACATAGAATATGGGGGAACTTTTTACATTATTAGTAAGAAAATGCCAGAATTAAAAAAAGTCTTGCAGTTTCTGGGTTTTTTTTATTTACTAGCTGCCTCTCTTCCCAGTAGATATTCCATGCTTTATTACCCAAATTGTGATTAAAGACCTATAGGAAGCAGACTAGTGCATAAGTCAAATCCTCCCCCAGTCTGAACTGTGTGCCAAATCTGAAAACCCTGTAGTTAGCAATGTATTCGTGAGGACTCTCATGGAATCATTAATATAAGTCAACAGCTGAAAGATCATTTATGTCTAATTCAAATAAACAGGAGCATTGGTGACACTTTTATCCCTTTTTATGGTAGCATATTTTTTAACAATATTCAGAGAGGAGAAAGTAACCTGCTTGAGGGCATACAGAGTTCTCAGATAAATAATTAACTAGATTATGGTCTTGAAACATTTACTCATATTATGCTGCTTTCCTTTTGACAATTTGGTATGAAATTCCACCATTCAAATGAAGGAGTAGTTTGTATTTACTGCCCATTGAATCACTCCTTGAGGGGCAATGCCAGAATGAGGCTGAAAAACTAGGAGAAAGAGTGGTCAAGATCCACTCTTAGTAAATCCAGTGCTAGTTGCTTCAGATGGTGTGAGTCACCCTGACTGGTTATCTTTTTGGTGAGTATCTACTAGCATGGAAGAGAACGTGTGGATGAAATACTAGGACAATGGTTGAAACTCTTGGGAGAGCCATATAAATTCATTAAAAGTCACCATGCAGCTACCAATCTTTTCTTTTCTTTTTTTTTTAAATTAAAAAAAATTCAGAAGGTGTAACTCAATGTTAATTTTCTTCTCTTTCTATTTTGCAGCTTCCCCTCTCCCCCAGCCTTCGTTTACACCCTCCTGCCCCAAGCCTAAGAAGAATGGAAATTTTTACAGAGATCAGTCCATTGTAAGAAGATCACATATAGATTAAGAAGCAGAGGATTTATGGAGGACTCAAATTTATAGAAGACTGAGGACTCCTTCCAGGGTATTTGGAAGAGTTTCATGGATTATATATACAAAACAGATGTCACATCTTAGAAAAACTTGTAATTCATTGTTATTTCCTACTTGACTCTGGGGTGGGTGAAAGACCACATTTTATAGTATTATGAACTACAACAATTTTTTTTCACACAATAGGATTGCTTCGCTTCCTTTCCTTTTCTTTGTTGGGGTATGTGTTCTCAATTACAGAATAGAGTACCTCTTATGAAAAAATAATTATTTTTTCTCAAAGAGAAAAATTATTCAAAAGCCACCAAGAGCATTAAAGAAGAACAGGAGTAGGAATACAATGCTTTTGTTCTAAAAAAGCTACTTCTTATTTAAGTAGAAACCACAGAAATATTGATAGAGCCATGTTAACACTCCTTTGGGCATAATCCATCATTTGGCTGTTGTGAAACAGGCCTGAGGCGTATCTCCTCTTTATTGGACTAATTAGGGAAAAAAATGGCTGAAAAATGGCCTGCTTGTCAGAATAGCACTTGTAAATCTTAATCTTTACGAGCGTGCCCTCGGCATGGTTACTCTATATGGGGCCTGGGATGTGCTGTCTCCAGATATTCCTCTATCCAGAAGAGTTCTCTTCTGATCTGCTTTGTGAGCTTTTCTCTAAGACTACCCACAGCATCTGGTAGGACTATGGATGGAAGATCCCTTTGGGTTCCTACATTAAGTCCAGATCCATCATGGGAAGAACTATTAATTGCAGAGAGTATTTCTCCTAGAAAAGACTTACTACCCCTCCACTTTCCTTAAGGCAATTTGTGTAACCTAGAGAGTTAGCAGAAACCCTTTAGAGGCAAAATACTGTGTCTTGGGATGGTAGAATTATAGTAAAATTAATTTTCTGCTCAGATGCAGTGCATTGAAGGGAAGTATTTTTTCAGTTTTTTGTTTTCTGTATCTATGCTTGCATTTCCTGCCACTAGGTTTGCTCCAGGAGTCTCTTTTTCATTTATGCTTTTTAACCTAGCTATGATTGCTGTTTGGCAGCTTGCCTTTTCTGGAGTGCTGCCATTTATTCCTTATATTTACTAATCTCTCTTTAAGTATGTTGAACATTTAATTTAGAGGTTCTGATCTTTATCTGTGACTGTTACCAGCTGAATGCTTGGTGCATAGTGGCTAGAAGTCAGTAGCTAATTCCTGTGTTCCTAACACTTTTTAGTATAAAAATAATGTTTTTAAACAAATATATTATGTGCAAGTTTTCCACTGTTTTTTTAAAACAGGTCTTCTTCAACAGTTTTTCTCAAGGTTAAATTCAGTCATAGTATATGCCAATACGTGTTTTCTTTCCATGGCTTCAGATATTGTAAAATTTGAAGGGGAAGATGAAAATGTGGTCAAATATTAGGACAAATGGGTCTTAGAATTAGGACAGAAAAAGCAGAATGAAAAATTTCATATTCATGTTTTTATCTAACATTGAGTTGGTGTTCAAACAGTCTAAGACCCAAGCCTCTCTACCTTTGTCCTTACATTTGTAAATGAGATTTCTTAGTTCTTATTATGTATTTATATTTGGGGTTTTTTTTGGTGAGATTATTATCTCTTATTAAGCATACATCAAGAGTAAAAGAGTATTTTGAATATTTAAGTGTAACTGTGGTGTATTATTTGTCACATACCGAGACACAGAGATTTCCCAAACAACGTAAGTTCTCCAGGCATCCTTGGAATAGTTAAAATGTGTTTCTAAGCATGCCACTCTGCTCCTGTTGATTGCTATTCCTGTAATCATATTTTCATAATGTTTATGAAAAAGAAACACTTCCATATGTCTGAAAAGGCTCAGACTCTTCCAGAAGATAGAAGGGAATTTGGTTTGACTCAGAAGTAATTAAGGATTTCACTAGGGTTTTGTTGTTGTTGTTTTTTCTTGCTTGTGGCCATTATAAATAGCTGTGGTAGTTTATTTATCTGAGTTAAAGAGTGACCTAGATATGGTAAAGAAAATTTTAGGCTGATCATAGCTTGATGGAGATGTATCAGGGCTGTGGGTCTGATAGAATGCTTGGGGAAGGGAAAGGGAGCAGCATAACCCGCTAGAAAATACTATGTTTGCCAATTAACTACTGCTGCAGTGGTATTCTAGTTGGAAAGAAGAAATACCCACATCAAATCTTGTTAACCTAAACCTGTTAGGATGGAGAGTTGCAGGTGGGCAAGGTAGGTTCCCCTAGCAAAGAGAAGCTTTCATTAATACTGAGGCTGAAGAGACTCAGAAGCCTTCTTGAGTGTTTATCTGAGGTTTCCATATTCTACTGGATGAGTGGATCATTACAATAGCTCTTTATCCCACCAGGAAATCCTTTGCAATATGTTACATATGATTCATAAATGCAGCAGAAGAATTAAGACAGTCATAAAACTATTGTTGAAGGCTAATCAAGCATGACTACTTTTAACCATAACATTTTTTTGGCCAGTATCTGGGGCAAATATTGGTTTTTGGAATTAGTGATTTCAGCCTGTGTGAGAAGTTACTGAGAAGAGCCTGCAGAAAGTTACTGCCAAATCCTTTTTATTTTCACTTGGGTATTGAAGTGGTGATGGAGTTTCTTCTGTAATGCTTGTTGCAAAACACACAACCCAGCTGAACTGGGTTCCACATTCAGATAGTATATCTGATTTTGTAGTGATTTACAGGGTTAAGTATGACATCAATTTGACATATAACTCGGCTCACCAGACTGACACAGTACCGGAGGGTGGGTGGAGGATGAGGAATGTATAGCCACCTTTGACATGTCAGAGCTCTGCTGTCAGATTACTCTAGCCTGCGGTTCTAGGAGCCCACAGACTGGCCTGCTTCCTGGTCTGTATTGGCTGAAGTGACTATTTGACCTTCTTGGAACTTTGTAATTCTCAAAAGCAGAAATGAGTTCAGGCTGTTTTCTTCTTGAAATATTTGTTAGCTCTTGTCAGCAGGTGCTTCAAGACTCTTGCTCCCCTTTCCTTTTTTCACCTGTCCTTACACCATTTTGAACTGTTTCAGAACCACTGACATCATTATGAAAACTTTACTTACTATGGTTCAGTCTTGCCAATCAGCAAGCTCACTGGTTTGGGGATCTATGGCAAAACATGTCATGTTTCTCTCATGTACGCAAATGAAGACATCTTGATGTTGTGATACCACCTCTACTTGAGGATAACCTGTGTAATGTCAATGACCCCTCAGCTTGCTGTGGTGGAGGACTTCAGCTGACCCCTCATTACACACTCAGCTGGATATAACAAGACCAGAACTTAAAGTCTATCTTTGAAGGAATTAATTTTCCCTTTCTCTAACAGAGCAAGAATTCAATAGCCAAATGTTCAAAATATCCAAAACCTCTTCTTTGTATTAGCCAACTATTATTATTGACTCAATTGTGGGTTTGTAGTCCTCATAGCCACCACAAGTGCATTTATTGTGTAGCAAGACACTTCAGAACAGGAAAAGGTAAGCTGCTTATGCAGATGTATCATGTGCACATTTTTAATGTTTTAATTCTTGAAAATGCAGACTACCAAATAATTTTTCACACATGTATTTTTAAGGAGGTGAATTTGAGGATGAAAGTTACCCTGGTATGAGCCAAGAGCTTCTTCCAGAAGAGTATACAGAAACATTATAAAAGTGCCCAGTTGTCACTTGGGCAGTTGAAACTCTGAAGCAGCATCTGCTGGGGATTGCTCTGCTTCTTCTGACTAATACTGCTGTGATAAAAATGACTGCAGTGCTGTATTTATAGCCTGTCTCTGCTCCTGGAATAAAAAAGCAGTTGATGTCTTGTGACATGAAATCACAAGACTTATGACTGTGAAGAATCTTTTATTTCATGGAGAGGGAAACAGTAATGAAAAAGATGGAGGAATTTTACAATAATATATAAAGATCTACAAAAGCAGCTACTTTTGCAATGTTTGCTTAAAAACGTCATTACTAATATGTAAAATAAGACTTACAAGGACTACCAGGAGGAGCAGGCTTTGCCCTTTCCTGGATCAGCCAAGGGTTAATGTTTTTTGTACTTGAAAATAAAGTCTATTTAAAGGATTGCCTGTCAAACAGGCTGTTGGTAGTTTATTTATCTGGACTGGTGAACACAGAGCCTATGAGGTCCTAAACTAATTTATGACTCTGTTAGTCAAAAATCAACAATTTAAGGTTACTTGCAAGCTCACAATCACATAGTATAGCTTGTGGAGCACTGGGTTAGTATTTACAGTAGGATATTTGGCATAGCGGTCAGCTTTGTACGCTCTTAGCCAGCTTCAGTTTCTATGTGGATTCAGGCTGTAAATCTCTGAGCACTTGTTTTATTAGCACATTGACAGAAGTATGTCTGCCTCTGGAAGAACTGCAACAATGTCCTGCCTGTGCCCTGATAACAAAGCCGGGATACTTGCTCTTTCTTATTACAACAGCACATGGCTACAGGTTCCCTTTTTCTGCACTTGTACTATTGTGACCATTTATAAAATCAGTGCTGATGAAAAAGCATCAATTCTGAGCACTCAGTCCTTCTAGAATTCACAATGCCACCTCTATGGTTCTTCGTAGCTGTGATTGAACACTACCCTTCATGTCTTCCTTAAATTTAGAATTACCACTTGTGAAAAATAGTAATTTATCTTCCCCTCACCTCAGTTCTCCTTCATATACGAGTTTAGCTGGAATGGATGATGACATTAGCAAGCCTTTTTGTAGGGTATATAGTCTGGGCATTTAGCATTTGAGTTCTATGTAACTGAGTGAGTAAACTATTCTAGCTTTACATGCTTCCATAATACTACTAATTGTAAAACAAAACCATTATTTTAATAAATCTATGAAACTCATTTTTAACTTCAACTAAGTCCTACTGGAAGTTGAGCTCAGATCAATAACCTTAGTTAATTTGAGAAAGTTACAGCGAAGATTCATAGAATCGTAGAACTGTTTGGTTGGAAAAGACCATTGAGATAATGCATTGAGTCCTATCTGTACCTGTCCACAACTAAACCATACGTAGCCCCAAGCACTACATCTACTCGTCTTTTAAATACCTCCAAGATTAGTGACTCAATCACCATCCTGGGCAGCCTGTGCAAGAGCCTGATAATCATTTTGGTGAAGAATTTTTTCCTGATGTCTAATTTGATTCACCCCTGGCCTAACTTGAGGCCATTCCCTCCCGTCATATTGCCTAGCACTTGGGTGAAGAGATCAACACTCACCTCTTTACAACCTCTGAGCAACCTGATCCAGTGGAAGATGCTCCTGCCTATGGCAGGGGGGTTGGAACTGGATGATCTTTACAGCCCCTTCCAACCAAAATCATTCTTGTTTTATGATTAAATGAAAGACTCTCAACCAATATTGCTATGCCTTTATTACTTAAGAAAATGTCCAAGGTATAACCTCAGGCTTTGTGTCCAGATGCCACAGACTGGCCTGCACCATACTGCTGAGCACTATCCTCCTCCATAGAAGATTGGTACTTTAGGGAGAGTAGTAAAAAACAAATTAAAGAATGACCTGGTAATTAAGTAGCATGGACAAACAGGGGCCAGCTGGCTGTCTTCTAATTAGCAATAATAGTTTGGACAGTGGGATGATATCGCATTAGGTGCCATTAACAGTATCCTAACTGAACAAATTATGTTATAAGGTATGTGGCAAATTAATTGGAAATGGGAAAAGAAATGTAGTTCAGCAGAGGTTAAACACTCTCCCTGAAGATAAGAAGGGGAGGAAGATAATATGCTAAAAATACCATGCAAGATTATCTCATTTAACTAAACTGAATAAAAGCTTAACAGACGTATTTCCCCTTTCATTTGGATGGGTAGTTAGCAAGCTCGATACATATACACCTACACGTCTAGCATGTTTTCAATTGCACTGAAGTGCCTTGTTGCTAATTGTAACAGAGATGAGAATTTGAAGAAAACTTGGTTCAGGTTGCTGAAATGATTTGCCTTACAGTCAGTTTTTGTAGTTCAGGTTTTTATTTAATATTCACATAAGAAATAACTTTTGTACTGAGTACTTGTCCTACTAAACATAAAGCCATATTTTCCTACTAGGAGGGACACTAGTGTTATGAAAAATATTTTATTCAGAAATCTATGACAAAAAAGGAGAACTCATTTTCTCTGCTAGTAATTGCAGAGAGGAGAATTGTATTGTCACAAAGTCCATTTGGTAGAGGACATAAAAGCTAGTGGTCTTCACTGTGCCAAACCAGCTGACACTATCAGCAAAATATTTTGCATGGTGCTTGAGTAAACACTTTTTTCCCTCAAATCCTTAAATCAACATTGTTTCTGAGTTCTGTTATTAAAACAAATTCATTTCAAAATGATTAACTGTTAGGGGTTATAACTCATGTCTTTTTGTGTAAGTAATAAATATGACAGTGGTAGGAATAAGCGAAGATGATATTTGTTTAAATAATATAACCAAACTAAAATAAATTAGCTATTATGGCCCCTTCCTAACCAATCCACAAAGATTTCTCCACCCAAGTTACTTCCTTTCCCTGCACAGCCCTGGTTTTGCTCTTAAATATTTACATGTGAAAGATAAATGGTTCTTTCAATACATTGTAGGGAACTTTGCCTGGGCAGCACCATTCATTTTTTCTGTGTCATTGGAAAACTGTAGGCAGTGTGTGATTCACAGAATCACAGAATCACCGGGTTGGAAGAGACCCACTGGATCATCGAGTCCAACCACTCCCACAAAACACTAAACCATGTCCCTCAGGACCTCGTCCACCCGTAACTTAAACTCCTCCAGGGAATGCGAATCAACCACCTCCCGGGGCAGCAT
>WAAB01019742.1:74834-113499 GCA_013389865.1 Piaya cayana
ACACTTCCACCCAGCTTAGTGTCTTCTGCAAACTTGCTAAGGGTGCACTCAATGCCTTCATCCAGGTCATTGATAAAGACATTGAACAGGGCTGGATGTTAGTCATCCACAGCTTGTTCCCTACTACACAATTTAGCTTTCATTAAGAAATACTTGCTTAAGAAGGGTGGATACAAACCAGCTGATGACATCCGTCCATGTATTGTTCTCTGGTCTTCTTGTATTAATTGGTAAAGATATAGTCAATGCTACTTTCCCAGTATCTCATACTTCTGTACACCATTATTGTCTATTCCTGTTATATTCATTCTCAGTACTTCTTAACAAGACCTGGTTTCGTAATCTTAACTCATTTGTTTGGAGTCTTGCTCCAGTTAGTATGTTTGCATGATGCCTCCCTCATTCACAAAAACCAACAGGTTGACTATGGAGTCATCAGTTGTTGTTTCATGTCTAATTATAAATTTTTCTTCCCTAAGTCCCATATGGAAAATAAAATATGTTAGCAGTAACGAGAAGCTTCTTATGTCTCACTCTACCTCACTGAAACATATGCAAAATCTTTTCTTCTCTGCCTATTGCATAAAAAATACCAAAAGCTGGTGTTCAAAGGTTTGGAATACCAAAACAAATTCATGTGTAATTTTGAATGACAATGAACTCATGGCTTGTTATGCAATCTACTCTCCAAAGTCAAGAAAAAAGGGGAAACATTTCAAGGATTTTTTTCATGGTGAATCAATCAGTCAGTCAGTCAGTCAGTCAGTCAGTCAGTCACTCACTCCCTCACTCACTCACTCACTCACCCACCCACCTGTTGTTGTATTATTATGCAGTGATATTCCATTTTGAAAATACAATTTTCTCATTCCTTTTTCAAAAGGAGAAGAAAGTACTACCCAAGCTGCTTTTGTAGGAACGTATCACATCTACACGTCCAAAGAACAAGTCAAAACACTTCTAAAAATATTCTAAATGGAGACAATGGCAGTTCTTCAGAAAATGTAACACAGAATTGTTTATAAATGCTCCATTTAGATTAAGTATAGTAATGGGAAAACATATTTATTTTGCAACAAACTGTCTGCCTCACAGGTTCTTAATTTCTTCGTGTTAATTCTTTAATTTCTCCATCTGCTACTTACTTTCTTGATATAATTAGGAGACCAAGGTCTCAATTGCAACATAATTTGGACTTGATGCAAATGTGGTAACATTACTAAGAGCACCGGAACTGGCTTGCCAGTATATCTAATCTTAGTCATACAAAAGTAAGCAGGACCCCTTCCAGATCTTCAATCTCTGCCATTCAATCCCATTTCATCCGTGTTAAACCTATTAAATCTCACCTCTTTGTCAACTTACATATTTTCCTTAGCCTTTAAGCATGAAATGTCTCTCTCTTAATCACAAAACCTCCAAGTCTCCTTTGAGAAGTCTTTAAGCGCATTTTACTCTTGCATCCTACTAACTACTATGTACTAATAATTATCTGGTGACACTCCACTGCTCTATTCCAGTTTCAGTCTCACTAAATCATATCTCCTGAAAGAAGGTCCTAAAATTGTGTTATTGAATTACTCCCTGAAAACAGGTAATCACCCAAGATAAGTAAACCTAAGCCCATTTTTCTTGATGTCAGTGCTTATCACAAGAACTTTCTCCTTTTTGCTTTAGAATGACATATATGGGATGCCACTGAGATGTGATCTTCCCAGTTACAGGTACAGTCGGCTGCCAAGAGTGAGAGACAGCAATACCCCTACCCAGAATTTTCTGACAGGATTACTACATCATCTTGGGATATTTTCAGTTGGTATTATAGTGTTTTTGGTTTATCCACTTGTGAAAGTATCTTTCAAAATGTGCATCAGCTTGGAGTACTGATTTTGTCTTAACCTTGTGGTCACCCTATTTATTGATACCTTCTAACAAATAGTGAATGAATTGAATGATTTTTGGTTTTGAGATCAAACAAGTGATCTTTGTCAAAGCTAGTAATCCAACTGATGATATTTAAGTCACAGCCTAATAGAAATATATACTTTTGTTAATTTCTCATTAAACTCTAAGCTTCTGTTATAAACCAGTGAAACATCTTCAACAGGATATAATGTCATTTAAACAAGGAGCCATGTAAAAGAGCTTAGAAGAAACTCTTTAGGCATAGCCCATGAACTCCGGACTTAGGGAAATGATCAGTCTTTACCAGTACTAAATATTTATTTATTTCTTTGCTTAAAAAAAAATAGTCTTTTCTGAAAGGAGATGTAGAATCCACAGATCAAATAACTCCCTTACTTATGCTTAGTGGAGAACTGTCCTTGAAGCCTGGAGACTTGACTTGACAGTCCTGTTTATCCTTTTTGTACTTGGACCATGAATTTAAAGACTCTTTTCCCATGTCCCAGGTGGATGTCCTAACTTTGGTCTATGAATGCTACTGGGCAAGATTATCTTCAGCTCCTTCTGTTCAATGTTTCCATTACATAAATATTTATGTAGTAGTTGGTACNCAGGATATAATGTCATTTAAACAAGGAGCCATGTAAAAGAGCTTAGAAGAAACCCTTTAGGCATAGCCCATGAACTCCGGACTTAGGGAAATGATCAGTCTTTACTAGTACTAAATATTTATTTATTTCTTTGCTTAAAAAAAATAGTCTTTTCTGAAAGGAGATGTAGAATCCATAGATCAAATAACTCCCTCACTTATGCTTAGAGAACTGTCCTTGAAGCCTGGAGACTTGACTTGACAGTCCTGTTTATCCTTTTTGTACTTGGACCATGAATTTAAAGACTCTTTTCCCATGTCCCAGGTGGATGTCCTAACTTTGGTCTATGAATGCTACTGGGCAGGATTATCTTCAGCTCCTTCTGTTCAATGTTACCATTACATAAATATTTATGTAGTAGTTGGTACAGGAATTAGGTCATGACACCCCAAGTGAGTGTCCTACAAAGCTGTGTGCCAACTTCTTTCTGTTTTCCTCAGGAAAGAATCAGGGCTCTTCAGTCTGACTTTGCCCCAAGACCAAAGCCAGTTAGCACTGAGTTTCACTGAAAGCTCACACATTCCTTTGGGTCTTACTGGTTTACAGTTGAGAACTAAACAGAAGGAAAATCACTAGGAGAACCCATGAAATTAATGACTTTAAATGTTTAATGAATGTGAAGTCTCCAAATATACAGATATTTGGAGACTGTGGACTCTAGTTCCATGTTATCAGTGAAAGTCTTTCACTCTTTATAGCAGCTTTCCAGTATTTAAAAAGGGCCTACAGGAAAGCTGGCAAGGGGTTCTTTATCATGGAATGCAGGGATAGGATGAAAGGGAACAGTTTTAAGCTTAAAGAGGGGAGATTTAAATTAGATATAAGGAAGAAATTCTTCCTTTGAAGGTGGTGAGTCAATGGAAGAGGTTGCCCACAGAAGTAATGGATAC
This sequence comes from Piaya cayana, assembly GCA_013389865.1. Classification (NCBI taxonomy): domain Eukaryota; kingdom Metazoa; phylum Chordata; class Aves; order Cuculiformes; family Coccyzidae; genus Piaya; species Piaya cayana. The sequence continues at coordinate 78,280 of WAAB01019742.1, forward strand.
CCCATCCCTTGAGGTGTTCAAGGCCAGGTTGGATGAGGTTTTGAGCAACCTGATCTAGAGGAAGGTGTCTCTGCCCCTGGTAGGGGACTTGGAATTGGATGATTTTTAAGTTCCCTTCCAATCTAAACAGTTCTATGACTCTATGATTCTATGATACTGAAATACAACGGATCTTGAGGTGTACAGGCTGCTTGCTGCTTTGCCTACTGCTAAATCTTCCACTGTTAAACAAAATATAAAAGATTTTCTCTCAATAAAAAACCACAGTTCCTAACACTCTGAACACTTTTTTCCTCTCCAAACCTTGTCAGGGTTTAGGCAGAAGGCTGTTAAAGGTTGGTGGGGCTATCAGTCTCTCCTGTTTTAGTAGGACAAGGTTATTCAAATGTTAATGGTGTTGTTCAGTCTCTCTGGCACTGGTTGCTTTTGCCCATAAAACAGAAGATTTAATTCACACGGAAGCTTTTGGTCAGAGGTAAAGTTCAGAAAATCAAGCAGAATTCATAAGTACAAAGAGACAGACTCCCTGGGTTGTCCCAGCCACTGCAGCTGCTCTGGCCTTATCTTGCAACATCACCCAGATGCTTACATGACCTATCCCTTAAATATTATCATCTCTTACTCAGTCTTAACAATACAGTTTCTTTTGTGGTTTAAGGTCAAGCACTTCTATTTCAGCAGAAATTGAGTTAGAGAAAGCTGTAGAATGTAGATTTTTTACAAGAACATTGCCCTGGGAGAAAATAAGGGAACTGACCTAGAATGGTTCCTTTCTTCTAAGGCTGTGATAACTTAGCAATTTCAAAATGATGCATAAAACATTTTTTTATTTATTTGTAAATGGAAGGAACTCAGTCTGCCATGAAGAAAAAAATCTGCAATGTCAACATACTAAAGGGATGTATGAACAGTTGATAAAAACAGATATGCATGAAAGAAGTGTGATGTTTTTTCTCTAACAATGTCATGACAATATCTTTATCATTCAATAGCACAGTCAAAGACTTGGGAACTTAATTTTTGAATTAGTAATGATACTAGCTCAGATCTACATCTCTAACTGTGATTTTTATTAAGGGCTTGAACTGGCTTTTCCCCCTAAGTGTAAGTTGCATTTTATGGACTTAGGAAGATGCATTAAATTTTAACTATAAATGCTGTCTCTCTGTTAAGTATTGTATATTAATTTGAGTCTGCTGATGACTGAATGGCATTTCTTTCAAATGTCACTAGTCTTGCTTGTGTGCAATTTGTTAAAGTGTCTATCAGGTATATAACTAAAGCACTAAGAATTTGTGACAGGCCAGACTTAGCGTGACTGAATTATATTTGATACTGCAAAGAAATGGTCAGAATAGCGTAACTGGAGCAGAGAAGAGGAGATAAAAAATGTTCCTTTCTAACAACTGGTTTTTTGTTACCATCTAGGGAATGAAAATGGCACCTCCAAGTCTCAAAGCAGAAGTCTGTAGTGGGTGTTGAAGGGCCAAAATCCTTCTCTCTGAAGTTTGGGTAATGTACTTCAGTATAAAGAAAGCTTGTCTGGATAATTTTGCTCCTCTAACTAGCTAAGTCAGAAGAAGTCAGATGGATGTGATTGTGTGGTTTGAAATGTCTTCCACAGTTCACTTCAAGATCTGTCCCTTGGTGGAGTCTCAGAAAGCAAAGAAATAAAGTGTTTTGTGGAGTAATAACAATGGGAAGAGGCAAAGCACATGTAACAAGAAAAATGTGAAGGGTGTCCCAGGGGAAACCCTGCAACAATATGTAGAGAGAAGTGGCTTGTCATCCTCAGTTTAAACAACTGCTTCTCAAGTTTACTGTCTGTGGCACTAATTTTATGATGTTTTCCTATTCCCCCCAGCAAAACTATGATGAATGGAAGTTTCTCCTTCATTGGTAGAGATACGATATCCCCATTGAAGTCATTCTGAAGAGCAGAACAGGATTGGAATCATGTAAAAAATTATCCACTGTTACCTTTCCAGTTAAATAAAGTGGAAATAATCTATTACTGTCAAACAGGGTGATTTTCCAAGCAAATGTTTTAGTGGGATGAGGAGGATAAATGCCTTTTTGCCATTGGCTTGGCAGATATTTAGGCTTTCCACACCCCTGTGATAGCATTTTCTTGGGATTATATACAATCATATATATGTGTGTGTGTGTGTATATATATATATGATTATATATATATGTCATTACTGATCCATGGCTAAGGTGACACTGGTTATGCTGTGCTGGAGAAAGCTCAGATATGCTCTGGCTATCTCCCAAGTCACAGCAGGCAATCCACTTTGTACGGTATGTGTCCGCATGAGTGACTGATAACTGCAGCTTGGTTTCTGAGAATGTTCGTTAAGTACAGACAGTGACTAGCAACACAGTTTTTACTCTATGGTTTAATAACTGATTTCAACATGTCTGACAAGGCCAAAATGTTTCACTTTCCACTGTGTCAGGAAAAGACTATGTAGTTGTAAGGAATGGAAGGCAAATGCCATGGCATCTATCGAAACATCTACTAGCGTTAATGTAACAGACAAGCTTTGATTTCAGCCAGTTCTGCAGTGACAACTCAGAGCTCACTGCATTAGCTCACAGATCTTACTGTGCTTCAATCACAGGAGTGGTACTGGACAAAAGGAGAAGCAGTGACCAGAAAACACAGATTTTGGAGAATTTATGGCTCTTTAGACCAGCTTTTCCTCTTTCCTCTCAAAGAACTTGGGAATCTTTGATCTCAGAAAAAGCAGCTGTCTTATTTCAAGACTTGAGATGGTACATTTTGCAAATACTGTGCACTTTTCCTACCAGTTTAACTCTCACTGGGTGTGCAGCCTCTAGGATAGTTATGCACATTACCAGCGGGCAGTTGGAAAGGTACTGCCAACAGCATTGCTGTCGGTCTTATCCTGGACTACATCAAAAGACATGTAATCAGCAGTTTTAGCGAGGGAATTTTGCCCCTCTACTTTGCTCTTGTGAGACCTTACCTGGAACACTACATTCAGTTCTGGAATCCTCAGATCTGGAAGGTCGTGGATCTGTTAGAGTGAGTCTAGAGGAGGCCACAAAGATGATCAGAGGCCTGGAGCACCCTTCCCTGTGAGGACAGCCCAATAGAGTTGGGCGTGTTCGGCCTGGAGAAGAGGAGGCTCTGGGGAGACCTTATAGCAGCCTTCCAGCACTTAAAAGTGGGGAAAGCTAGAAAGGGGCTCTTTATTGAGTGGTAAAAGATGCCCCTGCCCATGGTGGGGTTCTGAACTAGGTGCTCTTTAGAATCTCTTCCAATCCAAATATTTCTATGATTCTATGATTGTGAAAAACTCCATCATTGCTAGCAAATATAAAGGATTCAGCAAACCTGTTTTGAATTGTGTGGTATTTTCTCCAATATTTCCCTTCCCTTCTTTTTTTTTNTTAAGATAAGGAAAATAGCTCCTTGGATGCCCTTTGGCTTGAGTGGTACTGGTACTGTTCAAGATTCCCTGGGATTTGAGAGACACCTCAATAGGACTGGCAGATATTGTATGTATGATAGAATCATAGAATAGTTTGGGTTGAAAGAGACCTTAAAGATCATCTAATTCCAACTCCCCTGCCATGGGAAGGGACAGCTCCCACTAGATCAGGCTACCCACTTTGAGGGAGGGGCATCCACAGCTTCCCTGGGCAACCTGTTCCAGTGCCTCACTACTTTAATGATGAAGAAATGAGGTCTACAGATGTCCTATGTTCCTCTGGAGTAGCGAACAGAAGCTGGACTTATACAATTTCAAATGGCACAAGACTAAATATTCTGGTGACTGAGCTGATTGTCAGTTCCTAACTCTCATTTAACTCATCTGAATTGTAGATGTTTAATTAACTATTCCAGATCTAAGAGATTAAGACAAATGGGAGAGGTGAAGCTATTTAAATAGGTTTTAACAAGTGTAAAATGGCAAGCTATCTTCCTGCAAAGAAATCCCATGAGAGTTTAGCAGCAGTGTTTCTGATTATATAGAAAGATCTTAGGATATATCCAAAGATATAGATATAGCAGTAAGTATAAAAAATTAGCACAAGCAAGAACACAGAGATATAGAGTACAAAATAATAAAAATACAGCATCATATCAGGGATGACTGAACATATAAGATGATAAGAATACTTTTACAAGCATAGAAGTAGGAGACAAAGGCAAGAAATGGGTTTATGGCAAAAAAGGGAAGAAGAGTGAATAACAGGAGGACCAGAAACATTTTGTGCCTCCTTTACATTATTCATACTTGAAACTAGAAGTTTGATTTTATAATTAACAAAGCTTGTGTTGGTAGAGAGGTAGGAGAACACAGCAGAACAATGAAAGGAGAGCTTAAAGAGGGTTTAGATCAGTCAGATTACCCATTCAGAAGCACCTGAAAACTTGTCTTCAGCAGTGAGAGATTGAGATGAACACTTTTCATCTGTCCTGTCAATTCCCTTCCCCTGTTGTTTTTGCCATCTAGCAACAATTCAATCTCCATAGCTTGAACGTGCTTTCATAAGTGACGAAATTTAACTAATATTTTTGTTCCACATCCTGTCAGACTGAAAATTGTTCTTAGAGGTGCCCTGTGGTGGTGTTCTTCTCCTGTCAGCCCTCAAGGCAAACCTCAAAGGGCTAACATCTGCTTTTCTCCCAAATTCTGGGTGACTGGGGCTACTAGAGGTCTCCAAGGCTGTGTAAAACACTCTGACAAGGCTTTCTGATATGCAGCTGACCCTATCTATGGGATATGCCATCCAGAGTAGCAACTGAGACACAAAAAGACATCCTATAATGTCATTAGGCCTGTGTGTGTCAATAAACAAACCTGAATCTGGAGGACTGTAAATTCGAAAGAGGATGCTTATTAGTGAGAGTCATAGCAACTACAACCTCCATTGCCTGCACTGACACTGAGTTAAGGCCGTGCTGTTGTTGTGATAGAAATCTACTGCACAATGAGCTGGGAGAGCTGGGACAGAAGATTAGGGAAGTGATTACTTGCCTCTGTTCAGCACTTGGCTTTCAAAGCCATGACTTTTTTTCCATCTTACTGTTGTTCTCCTCAGAAAGCTGTGCTGGATTTGCCACTGATCAAACATCACTACTCCCTTCTAATGCTTCTAAAGCTTCTCCATGCTTTCAGTCATGCCTCCTCCAAGACTGGAAAGAATTTCATCCTGTCTTTCTTTGTTTGGTGTGCGGCTTGATTACAATTCAATCCTAGTTGCACCAATATTACTGTCAATCAGAGATACCAGTATTATCCTCATGAGCTCGTGCTCACACATGATGCCTTTTTTAGCGCATGCACTGTGTTTACCTTTCTATGTCTGGGCAGGGCATAGCAGAGGCAGTCCCTACAGGCACTTGAGGTGCTGTGACAAGTGAGTTGGGATTGTTCAGTTTACAGAAGAGAAGACTCCAGGGGAGCCTATAGCAGCCTTCCAGTACTTAAAGGGGCCTACAGGAAAGCTGGGAAGGGGCTCTTTATCAGGGAGTGTAGGGGTAAGATGAAGGGGAATGGCTTGTAAGAAACTGATTCTTTCTGACTGCCTTAAACCACTTGGTTTTAGGCCTTAAAGCGCTATTGAAACTGCAGCAGAGGCAGTGTCCTTCAACATCTTATCTCACTCTTGCAAGCAGCCCAGCTGCCCTTGCTGTCCAGAGAGGTCATGCTGTGATCTTGCAGGTAGGGAGAGCAAGGGCAGAATGACAGCTTGGACAGCAAAACTTCCCTAAGCCCCCCTCAAACTCGGTTCCAGAACTTTCTTAGAAGCACTGCACAGGCCCACCAAAAACCTACAAATTATACTCAATGAGAGAGTTATTTGCAATGCACCTGCCATTCTGGGGAGAAGAGGAGGATGGGAGCCCAGATAGTGTCCTTGCACTTCTTTCTCTCTCTCTCTCTCTCTCTGTTTCTCACTCTTCCCCCCCTTTTCTCTCTTTCTTTCTTTTTCCTTAACACAGATTTAGCAAGCCAATGCCAATCTCATTCCAAAGAATGCCTGTACAAATGAATTCCTTTTTCACCAAATGTTTTCATTATTTTGCCTTAGTTTAGCCTGCTGGGTACTGAATCCATAAATTTTACAGGGAGGCTCAGGTTCCTACTCCAGTGACACCTGAACTGTCTAGGCAGGGTTGCAGCATGCCCAGTAGAAATCATATCTGAATCACATAGCACTCTATAAACCTTATTGGTTTGTTTAATAATAGGAAAGACAGCATTTATTAATATGTTCAGGGTGGAAGAGGGACTTCTGAGTGAAAAATTGTCTTACTGAAAATATTTTAATTATCTTATTAAATTCATATTCCAAAAATCTGAAGTGAGGAGAATGAGATATTTTAAACTTTTCGCATTCTTTCAGTGTCAGCATAAGGACTGTCAAGTTTCCCACCCAGTTTCTTTATACATTTCTTTCCTGAAGCTTTCTTTATTTTAGGCAAGGTTGTGCCTTGTTTGCAAACACTCTCAACGTCATCACTGGCTCTTTCACGTATTGATACGTTTTATGTGCCCACAGTTGATTTTTCCTCTGCAGTAAAGTTCACCATAGGCAGGTGAACTGCATTTTCAGAACAACAAAGTGTGGCATCACTGCAAAGAATCTATCACTCTAACCTCCAGTAAAACCAAGGTCAGAACACAATTACAGGGTTCAAGTGTTTGGTAAGTTATTTGCTTGCACAGACTGCTGATTGATTGTTCTAAAATTGTTATTAGGTAACAGCTAGCAGCACTGAGCAAAGGAAAAGTAAAATGAAACGGGAAGGTGTAAATAAGGAAAGCTTCTATAGACTAGGGCTTGTGCATAAATATGGGTAATGTCATGGAAAACAGGGAAACAATGGAAAGCAGATTACTTCAAGTGAGATAACCTAGGCAGTGGCAGATAAGCCTAACATCCAGTATTCTGCATAGCTCTATTTCTGTTCTTAATAACAGTTTTTTTGAAAGCTTTGCCTCTCTTTGATTAAAAAAAAACCCACAAAACCAGCTGTTCACAATATTTAAAACGAATTATTCCTGAGCAGTGCAAAACCACACGTAAATAGATTTACCTAAATAACTGATGGCACAGGATTGGATCAAAGCTTTAGGAAGATAAGCTCAGGGTGGGGAGAAGCTCTTTATGAGGGAGTACAGGGACAGGACACTCTAAAAGAGGGGAGATTTAGATTAGATATTAGGAAGAAATCTTTTACTCAGAGTGTGGCAAGGCATTGGAACATGTTGTCCAGAGAAGTCTTTGTTGCCCCATCCCTTGGAGTGTTCAAGGCCAGGTAGGATGAAGCTTTGAGCAACTTGATCCAGTGGAAGATGTCCCTGCCCATGGCAGGGGTGGTTGGAACTGGATGATCATAGAATCTTAGAACCATAGAACAATAGAATCATAGAATATCCTGGGTTGGAAGGAACCTTAAAGATGATCTAGATCCAACCCCCCTGTGATGGACAGAGACATGTCCCACTAGATCAGGCTGCCCATCCAACCTGGCCTTGATCTTTAAGGTCTCTTCTGTCCCAAATCATTCTAACATGGAGAACCGTTCCTTTGATAGTGTTTCATGTTAGCTTCTTCAGCAGAGGCAGAAGCAAAAATATTACTCCCAGGCTCCAGAGGCTTCTTACGGCCCTTGCTAGTCTTGTTCCGTCCAAGGTCCAGGACAGTTTATCCAAAGCCTATGCCCTCCCTGTGACATTTTTCTATAGAAGTTCAGGGTCAAGAAGTCTAATCAGTCCCAGATTCTTTAACTCATAAAATCCTTAGAAATCTGTCAGAGTAATTTTGATCAGTGTAGCAGAGCTTCCATGCATTCTGGCTGTTATTTTATGTGAATAGTTACAGGATGCTGCAAATGGAATATTTATCACTTTTATCATTGCATCCTGGTGTGGATTTAGTCCTGTCAAGTAAACTTAATGATGAGGATAACACACCTTAGGAAACAAGTTGTTTTGCCTTTACAAGGACATGATTACATTCTGTTTCATGCTGCATTATAGCTACCAGATATATTTTTTTTTACATTGTGGTGAATTTTTAGCTGTGTGGTGAATTTCTTATAACATGTTAACTTGATCATTTGCAACATCTGAGCATTCCAACAGGGGTAGCCCAAAGCACCATTGTTTCAAGGTAGATCAGATTTTTAACTTCTTCTGAGGTCAGATATGCCAGATTTTGGGGACTTGGATTTGTGCCTAATAATAGTAAAAATTCACAGAGGTTGTAACTCAGCCTCCAGCAAATGTACATTACTTAACAGCATACAAAATGAATGTAAGTGTCGAAAGAGTTAGTAGGGAAAAACATAGAAGTTTAAGGATCTATTCAGCCTGCAGGCAATCTCGTAATAGAAACAAAAGTTTCATCTGAAAATTGAGACTAAAGAACATTTTTTTATATAAACCATTACCTCTCTGTCAACATCTGTATAGATATACCTTATTTCATCAATAAATCTTGTATTAAGTCACATTTACTGTATCCTCTTGAGTACTGGAGACTGCAGGATTATGATTTTGATGTGGATCATTTATTTTCTTCCTGTTGTCCAGGAATGTGGAGGAAAGGACTGATCTTTAATTTGTTACTATCAAAAGACTGTTTATAATTGGATGATGTTCAGGATCACTAGATATCATGGGGTAGCACCTAGCTCAAAAGCACTTCTCAGATAACCAAGACTTCAACTACATCTGCTTTGGCTAGATTAATTCAGGATGAGCTGGACAAAATAAGGAAGCAACTGCTGAAACTTGTTGTGCGATTGTGCCTAACGTCACACTTTTGTGAAGCATTTGAGGAAGGAGATAATGGAGCAATGGAAACCCTGATGACAGCTACTAACTGATCTGAGCTACAGATGAAGTGAAGTCATCTGGGGCTCTATGACTAGCCAGGCCCTTGGTAGCTTTGGGAAATTGTCTGATACAGAGAGGTTCAAATAATAAAAACTCTATCCCTTTGGGAGGGAAGGGGACAAAACCAGGAATGGGCAGCACCGTGCAGATAGCTGAGCCAGAGGCTGAACTTCCACTCAGGACTCGGGCTGTTCTCAACTGACCCCAGGGTTGGGACCTCAGGTGGTATGAGTCACGGGGTGGAAACCTTGGTGAAGAAACTGTTACCCATATATCTTCTTGGCACAAGCAAGGGCAGATTCCAAGGCTCTGTAGAAGGTTTAGGATCAACTCAGATGTTTACTGGACTTCTAGTCCTCCATAGCTGCATCATCCTCCTCTAAAGCTCCTCAGTACACTCAAACTAGTCTTTTTCCTCCAAGTCCTTGGCTTATAAATATCTTTGCTGGTGCACTGGAGAAGCTGTTAACATATAATGAGGAAATATTTTGAAAATCTTTTCAAGAAAACAGAAAAAAATGTTTAATAAATGACTGCATTTTCTCACATCATTCACTTTCAACATAAATTTAAATGTCCAAGTTAAAATTTCAGGCTTCTTTTGACATTTATTTTTTGAAAAGAGGTAGGCTTTTGAAGTGGAACCTAATTAAGATGCTTCAGGAATATATTTTTGAATTTTAGGGCTGACTGAATACGTGATGAAGTCTATTTCTCTGCTTTTGTTGGAAGGTAGCCAGCATAGTCAGAAGGAGAAGCCAACCTAGGTGAAGGAAGAGACTAGAGTCTCCCTGGAGAAACTGAGTATGAAATACAACATAATTTTTCCTGCTACGATATGTGGAGTCAAGGGCATCTGACACTTAAGCAGAATATCTGGTCGATAAAATCCAGATGCTCCAGAGTTTTGTCTTTCCTGAAGGCCTATAAGACGCAGCCCAAGTGGGTTAGGTTGGAAAGGATCTTTACAGGTTATCTAGCCCAATCTTCCTGCAGGAGGAGTGACAGGGACATTTTTTAAGTGGAACAGAGCCCTGTTCGACCTGACTTTGAATGTTGCCAGTGATGGGGCCTCGACCACCTCCCTGGGCAACCTTTTCCAGTGTTTCATCACTATCATTGCAAAAAATTTCTTACTTATACTCAGTCTAAATTTACCCTCCTTTAGTTTTAAACCACTAGTCTTTGTCCTGTTGCAACAGACCTTGCTAAAACCTTTGTCTTCATGTTTTCTTTAGGCCCTTTTAGAGTACTGGAAGGCTGCTCTAAGGTCTCCCTGCACCCTTCTCTTCTCCAAGCTTAACAACTCCAACTCCCTCAGTCTGTCAGTGCACAAGGTCATGCACAAGTCTTACAGTGCGAAATGACAAAGGGAACAACAAATATGAAGTAAAAGAAAAAAAAAGACTCAACTACTTCCAATATAATTTGGAAAACTGAATGAAAAGGATGAGATAGTACTGCCTATACCTTATAAATGGGTAAACTATTTTCCTTTTCAGTCACTTATATTTACATGTATTTCATTTTAAAAAGTGTCATTCCTGGAGGATGAGTGACCAAACTAAGCTAATGGCCTTAAGCTACGTCTCATCCCTTCAACACTGTTTTCTGCTCTTCAGTACCCAGGGAATTTTTTGTGTTTGCTGACTTCTGTTTTAATGAAAGTGAGGGCAGACTCAGGTTATGTGAACTGCATCCATTTATTGAAGGTCTCCTACACAGCCTTTCTGTCATCTCTCTTGTTGACATTTCTTATGTGATATGGTGTGTAGTGGTATGGAAGACTGAGACTCAGCAAAAGATGGTGTAATTTAATACCCTGGTTATAAGCCCACCAAGAGATTTTTAGAACACTTGAGAGGGGACAAAAGTTGACCCAAATTTAACAATGAGTAATGGACTTCAACCTTGATGTGGTTTTTAAAGTCCCCACCTGTGAGTCAATTCTGTCTGTGATAAGAGACTTCATGTCAGACCATCACTTTATTTTACTGAATTCTCTTGAAACTGTTACTGCCAACATTCAAAATTGCTACCTGCTTTATTGTAGTGCAAATAAAGGATTTCCCACTGCCTTTTACTACTTTTTACAGGTTTCTTCAAAGCATACAACTGAACACAGAATCCTTATAGAATTACAGAGTGATAGAATGGCTTGGGTTGGATGGGTTTGTAAAGATCACCCAGTTCCAACCCCCCTGCCACAGGCAGGGACAACTTCCACTAGGTCTAATTGTTCAAAACCTCATCCAAACTGGCCTTGAACACCTCTAGGGATGGGGCATCCACAAATTCTCTGGACAGCCCATTGCAGTGTCTCATCACCCTCACAGTAAAAATTTTCTTCCTAGTATCTAATTTAAATGTCCCCTCTTTTGATTTATAATCACTGAAATCTGAGTTGGATAAAAATTAGTATCACTTGATAACCAGAGATATTGCTCTTATGTGTTTCCATTGTCACAGAAATCTAAACACAATGTGCTTAAATTCACTACTTAAATGACAAATCTTCATCTAAACCAACACCCTCTAAGATCCTCATAAACATGAAAACCAAAATTCTTCTGGCAGAAATGAAATGAATTCAACTTCAAAGAACTGTATGTAAGAACCACGTGCATTTGCCTTAGTTGTTATAGGAGAGACATAGCACAAACCACAGGAGGGCTAATCAAGAACATATTCCATAGTACAATGAGAAAATATTGTATAGTTTATAAGACCTTAAACCCATTTGTAGGCCTCAGTAATTACTGAAACATACTCTCTTTATTAAGCAAGCTCTTAAACAATTAATCTTTTATTTACCCTTGCTCACTAAGGAAGAACCATACATAAACAGATTTTTTATTTTTCCCCATACATCTAGGGTCAGAGTGCCCCCCGGTTTTCAATGTAAATAATAGAAAAATAAGGCAAAGAAAGAAAAAAGCCCTTTGAGATTAGTGAGAAAAAATAACTTACTGATTTTTTTATTTTAGTAAGCTGATTTGGATTTTGCTATTTCACCAGGTTCTACAGTTGTCACAGGCATGGTTCAATTTGGGGAACTTTCTGGAAGATGCTCCCTGAGAAAAAAACTGTTTCTCAGGATGTGTTTCTGTTCATGCCGTTGATGAAGACATATTGCTGTTCTCTCATGTAAATGAAAACTTGAAAAAAGTTAATATAGCTTCCCTTCATGCAGCATTGCTATCTAGTTTAATTCTCTGAGTGCTGGAAAGGTTGTGTGCCAGCAAGAAGGCAACTGTCCACCATGATAAAGATTAAGCACATCAGTCTGAGGAACAGATGGGACATTGGCTGTGCTAGGGAGAAGGTAGAGGACTTTGAACACTCTTATCTTTCATCCAGTTCAGATATAGAATTAAAGGACAACATAAATGGTTTCAGAAAGAAAAATTCAAATCTAAAGGAAAGTTTTGTGCTTTTGCTTTCAGAGATTTTTAAGTAATGTTCAAACCCCTTTGATGAGTGGTTACAGACCAGAGGCCATTTTGTGAGCATCTTCAAGCACTGAACAACTTATGCTAGGTGAAATAAAGACATAAGGTTTTCCAGCTTTGCATGCATAGCTTTGCACGTATACACCACGAATACAAAGGCTTACACAGGCTCCAAGTTTCCCTTAAAACACTAAGCGATTGTTCTGTTGTAATGCTCCTCTTGTTCTTCAGTGATAACTTTCCTTGGGTAGACCTTGAGTTGTAACTTTTTAGTCTNAGAGGCCAGCACCCTCCTCTCTACAAACTCCTTTCAACCTCCTCTTCTCAAGGCTAAACAACACTAGTTCCCTCATAAATGTATTTAAATCTATGAATCCCACAAACAAACACTCCTTTGAAACTACTTCTCATACTGTGCTCCTAGTGGTAACATGGATTTTGTAAAAACTATGTAATAGTGGAGAAACTTGAGCATGTAAAATATTTTTAATCTGAAGTATTACAAATAGTGTAGTAACCCTTAACAGGAATGGATATAGGGAAATGTCTGCTAGCTTAGTAGGGAGCTGGAGAGAAAGAAAAATATTTTACATGAACATATTTTAATTAATTAAAAATTAGGAATATGTATTGCTGGGGTGGTGAGGCACTGGAATGGGTGGTCCAGAGAAGTCTTCATTGCCCCATTCCTGGAGATGTTCAAGGCCAGGTTGGATGAGGTTTTGAGCAACCTGATCCAGTGAAAGGTGTCCCTGCCTCTGGTAGAGGGGTTGGAACTAACTAATCTTTAAGGTCCCTTAAGATCCAAACCATCCTGTGATTCTATGCAAGACAAATATTAATTTCAGCACTTGATAAATGTTTAAAGGTTATATTGAAGGTATAGTTTAATATGAGTTTTTGGAATTTGAGAGTCTGGAGTGGCAGGATAGCTAAAATATTTCAGATGTAAATTCATTGCTTTGTTCTGGACTCATGGTAAAGGCTTCTCACAAAGGTGGTGAAACTGGAGAACAAATGGTTGGGTATGGTACTTCCCGCTGTATGTTAATGCTGGGAGTTGTACTGCACAAAATTTAGCCTCAATGACCTGCAACTCAAGGGTTGCAGACAGTCTTTAGGGCTTTGAACAAATAAAGTAAGTGAGCTGTTGGAAGGAAAGTATTTGTTTTTTCCAAAGTATTATAATTAATATCTTGGGAACCTGTGAAATGAAACTTCCAAATTTGTGGTGATTCACTATGTTACATCTCATCTCGAGTTATTTTCCTTATTTAAGTGACAGGGAACAGTGCTGTGCTTGACTACTGTGGTTTTGCTGTCCTTGCTGGCTTCTAATTGTTAAGCTATTTTCAGCTTACTTACAGAATTTTCCTGTTGCAGTTACAAAGTCATTCTTTATGCCTCATGTCAATAGCTGCATAGTGATGCACTGGATTGAAGGCCATATACACTGATACCTATGTAGCAGTGATTACTGGCACTAATCCATACTGGATATTGAAAAGGGAAAGGAAGACTGTCAGTCAGAATGCTGAATATTGGTCAAGAATTAAAATAAACAGTTGACAATGCTCTGTGCATTAAATTCAATATTAAGTCTCACATGATGAATGTAATTTGGCATTTATTTTAATGTAGAAACTGTACAGTAAGAATAATCTAAATTATCACAAGATGTGAATCCACCCTGTCACCTAAATCTCAATATTTAGTCCACAGGATCTGTGGTATAGAATGCTGAAATAACAGCAGATTTAATTTATGAATGGCTTTTGCATCGTTGCTTCAAAACACATTGCAGCAACACAAGAATGTCAAAAGGCATGTGTTACCTTGGATATATCTGAGGAAATATACAAAGAAAAGCGAGCTGAACACTGTCTTCATATTATACCACACTTACTACATAATCAAAGTTATGATAATGCACCACAAACAGCACCAAAAATACGTAGCATCTTGTGTACATCAGGCACCTTCATCTGCCTGAGTATTAGAAACAAATTAAGAATGCCTTGTATTGCTTCTTACCAAAGTTCTAGATGAGTGAAGAAAAATATTTGCCAAAACATGTGTTGCTTAGAATTTTTTGATGGACAACCCCAGTAGCAATTCCATTTTTATTCTGTCTGCTTGAACACCTGATACCTATTTTTAAGCCCAAGTACAATAGAAGTGACTCAGAAAGAATAATTTTGAAGATCCTATGGGATCGATACATGACTTTCCAGTATGTCAAAGGTGTCTTCTCAAGAGTCATCAAAGAGACAGATACACGTTTTTTTCTGAGAATTTTTCTTCACTCTGAGAATACCTTCTTCCACTTCTGTTTGATAAAGAAGAAAACCTCAGCAGAACGACTGATGCCTTTCTTACTCACAGGCAAATTCAGTGCTGGCTATCCAAGACTTCTTATGCTGCTTCCCAAGGGAACATTGCATTTGCTCCAAGATAGTGATCTTCTGGCACTTGACCAAGATTTCTGAAAATTCATTTCTTGTCAGGAGATCATAACATTCCTCGACAGCTAAGTTCTGCAGGCATGATGAGGCTGTCAGCTGCAAGGGTTGACATGCGAAGGGAACATAAAAACAAGGCTATGTAATTCATTCCCATAGAATGCAACAATCCCATCTGAGATTTCATCTCCTTACTCTTTCACCTCGCACCAAAAAGTCAAACAATTAATAAAAATAGATATACCATCTTTGCTGTTTTCTCTGTCAAGTCTTACTACTCACCCAGAATTTGGGAGAATCAACTGGTAGTTTACCCAATTCGAGCTATTATGCATTAAACTGTTTGTGGAGTATGCAAAGCATTCCTGAATTGATACACCAGACCTCTTAACAGGTAAAACCGCATTCTTAAGCCAAGAAGCTCAATTGTTTTCCTTTGATAGTAGTATGATCTGCCAAGAGATTTGATCTTTCAGATAGGTATGTCTTTAGCTATGCCTAAGAAATTTCTTGGGTGTACTGTCTAACTTGGATATTTAGGGAAAAAATGAACATCAGCTGGGAAATGATCAAGAACTGTACATACTGAAAGATGGAAAATTTGGATCATCTGAAGAAAGAAATTGCTGTGTTTCTTAATCTTGACTGAAAATGTGAATTGGATGGAAATGTGCACGACTGAACAAAGGGAAAATTGATACTGGTTTCTCAGTATTGCAATAAATGCTAAGCATCTACATGCTTCATAGAGGGAAAAGAATGGATATATTTGTAGGAGGTCAGCTTAAAACAGGCTTCATCTATTTCTGTTGCAGATCAGTGACCCCTGCAATGCCTACTCCAGCATATATGTCTGCAGATGCTGTTGGAGTTTTATGTTAGGGAATGACAATGAAGGTGCTGTCAGAATGCCCTATTTTGGCTATATCCTGACTTTCATGTACAGAACCACTTTTTTCCACCTCAAAGTGAGCACATTTTTACCACCTCAGGCTTTCTTCAGGTTTTAGCAGCTGAATTTCCCCAGATTCTTTCAGGCTGGAATACTGGCAGTCTCCTTTTCCAACACAGTTCTGCCTGTATTCCCTGTCTTATAATCAATCTTTGCTGTTCGTCTGATTATCATACTACTGGCTAGTTTAACATAGAGACAACTTGACCAAATTCACTTTATTATTAAATGATTTATTAATAAACTCAGGAGACTGCTCTGATGACTCAAATGAACTTTATTAGCATACTGTGAATAATTCAGCACTTTCTATAAAAAAGAAAAGGAAGGCCTTAGGAAATACAAAATAAGGATGCTATCTTGCCAACTTTCCCAGCTAGACTTTTCCTGGAGTCAAAGGGCACCAGTCTGATGATGAATTCTGCTCCCATGAAGATGCTTTCAGGCTTACCTTTTCATAGGAGAGCGTATTTTGAGCTACAAAACCTAGAAGTTTTTCCAAATTGTTAGGAAATTGAACAACCTTTATATCTTGAAGAAGACTCTTCCATATGAGTAATAACTAGTTGAAACTACCCAACTTTAGATGTTTCCAAAATACCAGTCAAGTCAATATTGTAACTAATTTTCCAGTGTGGACTGTAAATTAACTTTAAGCAGCTGTGACTAAAGCTTAAGCAAAGTTTTGACTTGGAACTCAGAACAGTGGATAAGTTGAGGAGGAGCATCTTGAAGAATCTTGATTGTATATGGAATCTTGATTTTAATCTTAACAAGATTATATAATTATAACTCAAGAATGTTATATATGCAGTGTGGTTTTGCACAAAGGACTTCTATGTTATCATGTGTTTTCACAGTAAATAATGGAAGCAAAGGAGATCTTTCAGGGATCCGCCCAGCATAGGAATAATTCTACTTTAATGGGGGTACCTACTGTTTTGGGGTATTTTCTCCTTTGCCTGTTTTTCTGAGAAACACCTCTTGCAGCTGCAGTATGCTTATTATCAGCAGGAGGTATTACTCATGCTCTCATAGGAGGGAAAAGATACATAAAGGAGGAAAATGGCATTGTATTATGTTTAAATCTGTGGGTACCCTAAGACAGCACAGAACTTTGTGACCTTTGATCTGATCGAGTTCCTTTTGAAGTCAGTGGCACACGGCTGCCTTAGGCTCCAAGGGACATCAAGGAGTCTGTTCACAGGTGTCTCCATTCTGGTTGTGGAAACCAACTCTCGTTCAACCTCCCTGGAGCACATATTCTTCCTACTTTTATTGTACTATCAAACACAAACAGGTCTACCATGCAGGAGGAATAAGTACATTTTTTGTAAAAGGCCACAGAGAAAGGGGATCTGATTGTTGAAGATATGAATCTGTCGACTCTTAGACTGCATCCATGCTGAATCATTCACTTTTCTGCCTCAGCTTTCCCCTCTTTAAACTATGAATAGAATGTCATACGTGCCTCCAGTTACCTCTCAAGTGTAGTTAGGATTAATTAGCTTATGTTTGTACACTGCTCTGGATGTGTAACAAGCAGGATTCTTACAATTAAAGACTTCTGGATGTGAAGATTGTATGTACTGAATTCTGTGATTTCTACTTTAATGGTTGTAAGTGACTATTAAAAATATGCACAACTTATGACAGCTCCTTTCAACAAGAAAATGGTGACAAGACTTAGTAAAGTAATCAGGCATTTTTATTAATGACACCTTTATTAAATACACCTCTATTTTGCTAGTCACTCATCTCCCTTTTCTTTGCTCCTCTTCAAAACGATTTTTTTTGTGATGCCTGGGAAAAGGCAAGTAAATTGGTCTGATTCCCTTTGTCTCATTCTTCCCTTTGTCTCATTTAGGAAGGCCACAAGTTTATAGTTTAAGAGAAATTCTCTGAGATTCATATGTGTGGTAATTTCTATAAAGCAGCTGGAAATACATTTTTTATAACAATATCTGATTTTGTTTACAATGGCCAGACCAAATTCTGTTGTAAATCTCTAGGGGAAATACTTTTAACTTTAACTTAATTAATTCACAATATTGAGGCAGTAGAAACTGCTCACTTAGATGTCCATTGTAAAAGCCGTGATTTATAGTGCCAGTTACTCTAATGATGGCTCTATAGGATTAAATTATTTATTGCAAGGAATTCAAGAAAACCAAAATTAAATGCAAAACCAATAATGCTATTATGCTTCTTTGGAAAAGAGGTTCGTTACTCTTTCTTGTCCCTTCTTCATTGTTTCTCACTATAGAGCTAGCTTTTGGTAATTGAAATATGTGTCAGTGATAGAAAATCCTGAATTATAACCCAGCTTCTTCTGGAGGAATGTACAAATAAACCATCTTTGTCTTATTTATTAATATTTTGTTTGTGCAAAACCTGCAAAAACATACTTCTTTCATCCTCCCCAAGACTATCCAAGCTGAACGCTTCACCTTGCTCCTTCTTAAATCAATGACAAAATTGTCATCCCTAACACAGTGAGGTCCAAGTCTTGATTGTTGGCCACTTCTGCTGAAAGCTCAACATTTTGAAATCATGGTCTTATGTGTTGAACACACGTATTTTCAGGACAAATTCACTTTAAGTGTGTCTTTCATTCTGGGCTTATCTGGGACGTTACCCTCCCTGTGATTAAAAATACAGTTTTCTGAAGTGCCTAGTTCCTGTAATTTGCACTACAAGTATTTACCCCCTATTAAGCATTCACAGGGAATGGAAAAATCAGGGCAAACGTCTTACTCCATCAAGGTTCATGTCAGTATCTTTGTTACAAAGAGAAACCCACTGGTCTTAGGGAGCTTGCAGAACGAGCTGGCAAAGACAAGACTGGATGGAAGAAAGGAGAAGAAAAATGATCTGGGGAAATCTGGTGTTTCAAAAAGTCACATATACAACAAGTAGTAGAAGCTAGATTTCTGATTCTCTCTACAAAGCTCTGCAGACGCCAAAAGAGGTTGTTTCAAGAATACAAACAGCATACAAAAGAAGATATAGAACAGATAAAAACCATCCCCTTGAAGACATGAATGTCTGTGTGACATATATATTCAAGGTAGATGCTTGGTATTTACACAGAGGCATGAATAATAATGTTAAGAGAAATCGTGCATAAAACATATGAGACTGACTATTAGCAATTTTGGGGATCACAAAACAGACACTCATTATCTGCGAGCATATGTGTTTACAGATTCCAGTTTTGCTCACTTTAGCAGGTTGTTATTATTTGCTCAGAATGTCACATCAGAAGTAAATTACCACTACAAGCTAGTTTGAAAATTCAGCTGCCCATTTGAGGAGTTAGGCATATCATGGCTGGAAACTACTCACATGCCAGGAATACTGAGAAAGAAGGAGAGGCAAGTTACTGTCAAAAACGTCTTTTTCAGAAACTGTTGGTTTAGCAGTTATATGTAATGAGGCCACACTCAAACCAACATGTTACTTGAGAGCTATTAGGTAAACAAAGAAAGAAGGAGCTTTAAAATGAACACTAATTGTGATAGAAGACCTGGCTGGTTTTGATAACAGCTTAAATGTTAGTTTCAATTTCAAACAGATTGCCGTGAAACTGCTGATTGATGTGTTGCTTCCCATACAATATACATATGGGATTCTGGAGGTACTGTTAGAGTGGAATTGTTGGAAATAAGGGAGGCAAACATTTAAAAATACAGCTTTAAATTACTGGCTCCATCCCAGGAAAAACCTTTCATACATCAGAAGACTAGAGAATTTTAGAAGAAGGAGTAATTTAAACCAGTGGACACTGTACAAATCATTCCACACACTTACTACATACAGCAAACTAATAGTAAAAGGATGGCTAACAAAAAAAATTTGAAATTAATCCTAAGGAAATTATCCAAAATAATGTTCCACAGAAAGCTGAAAACTGTCAGTCAATAGATACCCAATATAATTTTCATTGAATCAGAGAAACAATCAGGTTTATTATGCTTGGAATTCATAATAAGCAATATGAGAGTAGTTTATTGTAGTTAGTGATGGTTATACAAGAAAAAAATGACACTGATAAAGAAATAATTGAAGAAATTAGTTTCCTGACATTGACAAGAAAGAATTACTTCCAATAAAGTAAAATATGTAATCAATCAACACAAGCAAGGACATTCTCATGGGAAAGATGGAAAGACCACATCAGGAGTTGCACTACAGTTAATGACCTAGAGCAAAGGGTAGGTCACAGGATAAATATTTAAACAAACTTTATGAGTGCTCAGCTCCTACTGGTAAAGGAGCAATGGTTCAACAGAATAAAGTGCTATCAGTTATAACATGCCATTCAGGCCTTGGAAATGGAACAATGGATCATGGGTGGAGCAGCTAGGCCATCCTAAAAGTTTTCCTTTTTAAAAAAAAACATGCCTGAGTGCATAAATTTAAGTTGTTAGAGGTGAATTTACTGGGAGATTTTATGGTAACTGAAGATCAGGTTGACTATCTCCAAGTTAATTTTCTTTTAGCAGGGAGGGATAGACAGACTGATGCAGTGTCTCTTTTTTTTTANTCCAAGTCTTGATTGTTGGCCACTTCTGCTGAAAGCTCAACATTTTGAAATCATGGTCTTATGTGTTGAACACACGTATTTTCAGGACAAATTCAGGTTAAGTATGTCTTGCATTCTGGGCTTATCTGGGACGTTACCCTCCCTGTGATTAAAAATACAGTTTTCTGAAGTGCCTACTTCCTGTAATTTGCACTACAAGTATTTACCCTCTATTAAGCATTCACAGGGAATGGAAAAATCAGGGCAAACATCTTACTCCGTAAAGATTCATGTCAGTATCTTTGTTACAAAGAGAAACCCATTGGTCTTAGGGAGCTTACAGAACGAGCCGGCAAAGACAAGAATGGATGGAAGAAAGGAGAAGAAAAATGATCTGGGGAAATCTGGTGTTTCAAAAAGTCAAAGAAACAACAAGCAGCAGAAGCTAGATTTCTGATTCTCTCTACAAAACCCTGCGGATGCCGAAAGAGGTTGTTTCAAGAATACAAACAGTATACAAAACAAGATATAGAGAAGATAAAAGCCATGCTTTTGAAGACATGCATGTCTGTGTGACATATATATTCAAGGTAGATCCTTGGTATTTACACAGAGGCATGAATAATAACGTTAAGAGAAATCGTGCATAAAACACGAGACTGACTATTAGCAATTTTGGGGATCACAAAACAGACACTCATTATCTGCGAGCATATATGTTTACAGATTCCAGGAGTTTTGCTCACTTTAGCAGGTTGTTATTATTTGCTCAGAATGTCACATCAGAAGTAAATTACCACTACAAGCTAGTTTGAAAATTCAGCTGCCCATTTGAGGAGTTAGGCATATCATGGCTGGAAACTACTCACATGCCAGGAATACTGAGAAAGAAGGAGAGGCAAGTTACTGTCAAAAACGTCTTTTTCAGAAACTGTTGGTTTAGCAGTTATATGTAATGAGGCCACACTCAAACCAACATGTTACTTGAGAGCTATTAGGTAAACAAAGAAAGAAGGAGCTTTAAAATGAACACTAATTGTGATAGAAGACCTGGCTGGTTTTGATAACAGCTTAAATGTTAGTTTCAATTTCAAACAGATTGCCGTGAAACTGCTGATTGATGTGTTGCTTCCCATACAATATACATATGGGATTCTGGAGGTACTGTTAGAGTGGAATTGTTGGAAAGAAGGGAGGCAAACATTTAAAAATACAGCTTTAAATTACTGGCTCCATCCCAGGAAAAACCTTTCATACATCAGAAGACTAGAGAATTTTAGAAGAAGGAGTAATTTAAACCAGTGGACACTGTACAAATCATTCCACACACTTACTACATACAGCAAACTAATAGTAAAAGGATGGCTAACAAAAAAAATTTGAAATTAATCCTAAGGAAATTATCCAAAATAATGTTCCACAGAAAGCTGAAAACTGTCAGTCAATAGATACCCAATATAATTTTCATTGAATCAGAGAAACAATCAGGTTTATTATGCTTGGAATTCATAATAAGCAATATGAGAGTAGTTTATTGTAGTTAGTGATGGTTATACAAGAAAAAAATGACACTGATAAAGAAATAATTGAAGAAATTAGTTTCCTGACATTGACAAGAAAGAATTACTTCCAATAAAGTAAAATATGTAATCAATCAACACAAGCAAGGACATTCTCATGGGAAAGATGGAAAGACCACATCAGGAGTTGCACTACAGTTAATGACCTAGAGCAAAGGGTAGGTCACAGGATAAATATTTAAACAAACTTTATGAGTGCTCAGCTCCTACTGGTAAAGGAGCAATGGTTCAACAGAATAAAGTGCTATCAGTTATAACATGCCATTCAGGCCTTGGAAATGGAACAATGGATCATGGGTGGAGCAGCTAGGCCATCCTAAAAGTTTTCCTTTTTAAAAAAAAACATGCCTGAGTGCATAAATTTAAGTTGTTAGAGGTGAATTTACTGGGAGATTTTATGGTAACTGAAGATCAGGTTGACTATCTCCAAGTTAATTTTCTTTTAGCAGGGAGGGATAGACAGACTGATGCAGTGTCTTTTTTTATTATTGTCTTGAACTTATTTTATCCCATCGTAAACCAGGCTAAATTGAAGTGAAATAAGGAATGTCTTAGCTTGCCACAAAAAATTGAATAGCCAAAACCTTTATGCAGTTTTGAAATTTTCTCTTAACCCTTATGTCCACTGCCTTTTTATAAAGAATAGAAAGGCTGGAGTTTCTCCTCTCCCCATTTTATAAACACAATGGGGTTATTTTGGACAATAATTTACAGATAAGATGGACAATAATGTAGGTAGCGGTTGCAACCTTCACCTCAGCTCTGATGTTAACACCAAGTGAAAGCACCCAGAGCAGAAAAAGAGCCTCCAGTGGATATTTGATGGGTACAGAATGTGCCTAGCCCCTGCAGTGAGAACAGCAGCCTTACTGTACCTCTTCTGCTGCAGCACCCTACCCCAGCCCTTAGGGTTTCCATGACCAGTGATTGGGTATCCAACATGACTGAGGTGATTCACATACTTTATATTATGTGCAATGCTTCCACCCGTATTTATTAGACACCACAGATATATCAACAGGCAGTAATTCCAGACAGTTCGTACTAAAAGAATAATCAAAAAGTAACAGTATCTTCACAGGCTTTACTTCAAAGCAACTGGTATTATGTATATTTTTGAGTACATTTGTATGTTTTCTATATATTTGGTATTCATTATATGTAAGACTGAATATAGTCACATATATAAATGTGTTTTCTTTTATGCTGAATATAGTTGCTGACAGAATTCAGCATCAGAGAACTCCCTCATACTTTAGGACTTGAGGAAACTCTCACCCAGATAAAGACCAAGGACAGTCATTAAAAAGTCATAGGATTAAAAGATATTTTGTCAGATTGAGGTTTCACTATTATTGATTGGAATATTTTATGGTTTCTACTAAGAGTTGGGGATTTCAATTTAACCACTTAGGTACAAGCATAGAAGTTCATAAAGTTAATCAAAAGTAGGTAGGGCAATTCCCTGAGTTTGTAACAATCTGGCATTTTAAAAAGACACACCAGCATAGCAACAAAATTATCACTAAGGGCTCTTTGTTTTGGCTTCTAGCTTTGTTACATACAAAATGTTGATTACGCAGGTCTATCCTCCCTTATCCCATTGTATTTTACAATAAAATTAAGACAGAACCTCAGCTGGAGTAGTATCTACTTAAGTCATATCCATGAAGCAATATCCATGCATGTCAGCCAAAGATCTTTATCTCCCCACTTCTCTTTTCTCCCTTTCCAATGTTCATATTTTACTTGAAGTTTGTTCTCGAGTAATATTATAAGTATCTGACAAGATCAAACAGTTTTATTACCTTACGTTTTTAAAGGTTCTCCAATTTAGTAAGAAGTTTGTGCTCTCAATGAAAGTTTGTTTTAATCAAGATTTTTGCTTTTAAAGCAAAATACTAAAAATGTAATTTTCATGCAAAATGTATGCTATGACTTAAAATGTAGCAGTGGTTTTTTTGATGTGAAAGGCCATTCCTTGCAGTAGAATTTTTTGGTTGTTGTCCGAGTAATCAGTGTTGCAACATCTTTTTTTTGAAGGTGCAGCAGAGAGCAATGCATAGTTAAAAATACTTAATAGCCATAGAGATTTGCCCTTCAAATATGTCTCCTGGCTGCATAAAATGATCATATGAGGGAAAGATATGCTTCAATGGTGCATGTGAGGAACTCTGTTTCTTTATAGCTGACTAGTTCTTTGAAATGGTCAGTCTTCAAAAAGAAGGAGGAAAAAAAAGAGCTGATGACAAGTGAGCAGATTGAGCTAATGATCCATAGATGAAAACATTTACCTTCTTAAATACAGCCCTTATGATCCAAACGAAGGTAGAGGATTTAGAGGAGGCACAGCAGCGCACAAATTATATCATGAAACACACAATCACTGATACATCATGGGAAATGGTAAAAATATTGAATATTAGTAGTTCTTCATTTGAACAGATAATTTAATTTCTAGTTGTCAAAAATTAGTGCAGTCATAGAACATATTCAAGATCAGTGTGTTCAGGCTGTGTAGTGATTTTAATCCCCTTTTCTATGGATTTCTTGGCAGTTCAAGGACTAGTGATGGGGGTGATACATAGGTTTCAGTGAGAATGGGTATTTGCATAACAGGACTTGAGCCTTGTGACCAAAGGAAAAATATCACTGATAATAAAATCTATATTTTTAATGCCACAATAAGTTTTCTGTGTGCTAAATTGCTCACAGATGAGCCATATTGTTATTGTATTTGCTTAGATGTCAACTGGTAAAAAATCTAATGAAGTCATTGGTGTAACTTCAGTGTAAAATTGTTAAGTGGATAGATAAGGTTCATAATTTTATCTAAATTGTTTTTATTTCTAACAGAACCATGGGACCCACAGAAAAGCATACACTTATTGTGGATCATTTAACACAACCATCTGTATATTTCTTGAGAATGAAACTTACATCATAGTGTGACTTCTGTTCAGGATATCCATCTGCTTATTATGTCTTCACTTAATTCATCCTCACAATAAAATTGTACTTACATATGGCAGATGAAATAAGGAATAATGAGATACTTACGGCAATTAGATTTCTACATTATAATATAATCAGATTTTAATAAAACAAGTAATATATATTATTCATATCTTTTTGGTTTGTGATAAACCTCACTGGATTAACACATGATTTGTTCTGGTGGCCAGAAAGAATTTAAATGATTTATTCTTTGAGTTAAAATGTTGCCTTATCTGTGTAAAATCTTTTACGGCATTATATACAGCCTTTATTATTTCTCTCCTACTGGATTATAGGAGGTCTAAAGTATTATTTAAAGTGATGAGCAACCTTAGCTCATTTTACACTTTTCAATTTCATGCTTGTCTTCTGTAAAATCTTTTCCATAAATTAATGTTCAACAGAACATAGATGCAGCACAAAGTATAAAACTTAAATATGTATTGATTAAAATTACATCCAGAGTTTAAAAAGTAGGATTTCTGGCGAATGTGTATTACCATTCAGTATAAACTTTGCTTATAAGGCACATATTCTAATGGTAGTGAACTTAATCAGGCCAAGTTAGAAACAGGAAAGTTAGCAAGGTCAAGGTGAGTAGCAGAATGTTTGCAGTAGTGCCTGTGAGTTTAGTTCTCAGGATTAAGATGTTACCCTCAAGATACCCTTGATCTACATCCTCTTTCCTTGAACAGAAATGTAACAAAGAAAATAAGTTAATATGAACACTCAAGTTCTAGTAAGAATGTTTGCTGAAGAACTTAAGACTCTTCATTGGATCCTACATTTACATACACATGTATGTATTTAGCAATGAAGAAAAGTAATGGAATAACAGAACTTTCTAATTAAAATTTGAAAACACTTTCCTATGTGAATAGATGCTGTAAGATTATTTTGTGTTATTGATGCATTTAGTTAATGAGCAAAGGCTCTATACAGAGTTTAGGTATGCATGTACAGCTTCTCAACTTTTGTTCTTTATTCTGTAGGCTGATGAAGGTTTCATAACTTCATTTCATGGAATAAAATAGGACAAACATAAGTGGAAGGAAAGAGAAGAAAGTGAATTGAAAATAAAGCTAATTTATGGGAACAGTGCACATTTGAAGACAAGGAGGCTTCCAAAGCAGGTAGTGATCTGTCATATGCATCAGCAGTCTCTGTTTTTCTTGCTGGCTTCAAATCCTAGTACAAGAAAAGGTTTTTACTGCAACTCCTCTGTTTGTTTTCTCCCTGTTTAAGGTCCTTTATGTTTTAATGTTGTCTGGTTAAGTGCACATTTAAGAGAAAACAAAAATGGCTTTTTGATACTCTCTGTCAACTTCATAGCTGTCAAAGTAGATTTGTACAGGGAGAACAGTCAGAATCTTCCTTATCACTATTTCCTGAGCAATGACAGCCTGTATGAATTGGGCAGGAACTACGTATTTTTTTCCGTATTTTTGGCTGGGTTAGGTTTTTCATTTTGTTATTTTAAAATCTAATCAAAAAGCAACAACTGTGAGCCAGTTTCTTGGCACCAACACTACTTACTTTGAGCTGTAAACAGAGACCTATCTTAAAATATCTCCAGAGACCTTAAAAACGCTGTAAATGGTATTGTATATCTCTCCACTATTGTGTGCATACTTATTCTTATCTTGAAAGACAATGGACATTACCAGGAAGTTCCAGAGACAAGATGATGTAGGTATGACCAGAATCCAGATAGCAGAATATTTATATCTAAAATTATCTAAATTTTATCTAATAATTTTCCTACCGATTCCTATAGAATCCACACTTATCTGTGCCAGCTGCTAATCCATCTACCAAGACTGAGAGGAAAGAGAGGATGATATAAAATTAAGAGAATTGTAGTTCACCTTTATTTATTATTACAATGGATTCATAGAATCTATTGATTCGAATGATTTGAGTTGGAAGGGGCCTTAAAGATCATCTAGTTCCATCCACCACTGCCATGGGCAGGGACACCTTCCACTGGATCAGGTTCCTCAAAACCTCAAACTTCCCCAGGGATGGGGTATACACAACTTGTCTGGACAACCTGTTCCAGTGCCTCACCACTCTCACAGTAAAAAATATTACATTATGTTAAGGTGGTTTACAAGTGTTAATAGAAAGCCAGAGCATCTAGGCTCAGACACTTAACGTTCTGATGGGTTATATTGGTTATGCATGCACTTTCCTTTCCCTCACATATCAAACACTCTTGCATTTTTGTGTGTGGTCTTTCAATGACTGTAAACAAAATTACTCTGCTTTTTTCTGATGTTTAGTGCAGTGTTACTTGCAGAATCAGGTCTGTTGTTCAGCTGCTGTACACATGGTATGGGTCAAATCAAGAACAAGTCCCGGCCTTAAAGAATTTAAGCATGAATTTAAATTTTAAGCAAGAAAAATCACAACGGAATGCTAAAGAAAATAAACTGTGTGTACTTCTATATAGCAGTCCAAATAGGTATTAGATTGTATTTACTTGAGAGAGAAATGTTTTCAGCAACTTTGATATCATCTTTTTTTTTTTTTTTATTTTACCACAGAACCAGGCCTTGAAGCATTAGGTCTGAGTCAGGGACCAGAGGGAAGATCATGGAAGCAAAAATTATCAGTCCTAAACCCTTGTATTAATTGCTTCATTGTTTTGTTCATTTGTCTTAAATTGATTTGGGTTGGTTTGCTTTTATGACTTCATGCTGATTAAAATCTGCCCTATTTTCTACAGGTTTACTCACTTACCCCACCGTTGACCTGTGTGTTTAGCTGAATTTCTGGAGAGTCATCTAGTCATGATTTGAAGTGCTCAGGAGAAAGAGAGAAGTAATACTTCCCTGATAAAATTTTCATTTGCAAATACCCCTCAATGCTGATAAAAATATTTTCTGTGCTTCTCACTTCAGTAATGTAAAATCATTTACCATCACCTTGATTATTTAGGGGGAAAAAGTTATGGGAGTTTTATATCTCATGCTAGTAATAAAGACAAGTAAATAAAAATCCTCAGACTTTCCAAGAAAGGAAGCAAGTTTGGAAGTTGACTGCAAATGCCAGCCACCTGAACAGTGAGGAAAATCGATGTCTGCTTAGAATAATAGATTCATTGAATCAATGAGGTTGGAAANCTCCAGTTCTGTCAGCCTCTCGTCAGAACACTTGTGTCCAGACCTTTCACCACTTTGTTATATTTGACTAGGTTTTCTCAGTGGCAAGAACTGGCAAACCAGAAACATTGTGAGTTGCTCTGAGTTTGTTATGTGGCATGTCCTAGCATCATCAAGCATTCTTTGCAATATTAAACTATCACCGTTCAAACCATTTTATCAGATGCACACAAACTAGAATTGCCAGTAACACTGGTAACTACCCTAAGGATATGGCTTTGAACATTTATCCAAGAGATAGTTTGAATGCTGTTTCAGCTTTCATTCTTAGTTACTGGCAGAAATAGTATCGTTTTTTTCTGCAAATGAGCAGCACTTTTTAAGTGCTCCAAAATGCCAGGGAAATGAACACTCTAAAAAACAGTTGCAAAAATAGTTTAGAAAGCTTGTGCTCCATGAAACAAACATTTAATAGATATTGTTTTGCAACATGGAAGGGGTGTGAACTTCTGTTTGAACCTTTAAAAATGACCATACTTGTCTGCTGTTTTTCATAACTGGAATCTGAATGAGAAAGCTCTTAAACAACGCTGATGTCACTCTTTTTCTGGAAAGCACAAAAATAAGTGCCTAGAATCAAGTAATATGTATATTTAATTAAAAAGGACTTCATAACATTCCCTGAACAAGCTGTTCTGAATCTGGGCCAAAATGAAGAACTCCTGTGTAATACCCAATTCTCACATGTTTTAAAAATGATACTTCTGAAAAAATGAAAATATCTTTTAGAAAGATACATCCAGTTAGTTCAGCAAACTTCGGTAAAGCTGCTGTTCTGATTGTCTTAGAAGTTCTAAAATAAAATGTCATTTTCTAAGATGGAATTCAGACTTTACATTAAAATGTCTAATTTTTTCATATTTTTCTGACAAAATGCTCATGTTCTGAGTGTTATTGCACATTATTAACAGTGATTAGTTAAGATTTTCCTTATAATTGTTTTTTATTTTTTATTTGAAATATATGCAGCTCCTTATGGATGCTTTAATTAGAATTGATTTGCTCATAAGAAATCTTTGCAGTCTTACTCTATAAGTAGATGTCTGCCAGCATTTACAGTCAGACAAGCAATACATGATGCTCAGATTCATTACTTTCCTTATAACCTACACTTATGTGGTCTTTCAAATCATGTAAAAGCTGATATATATGGTATGCTGATACATATATGTGTGCTACCATTTGGGAGACATTTGTTCTATCAGGGTCTGGCACAGTAGCAAGGCCCTACCTCCAAGCTGGTCCTCAAGCAGAGCCACAGTTGAGAAGACATCCAGCAGGAAGACCTTATTCTTCATGCGTAGGAAATTGCTTTCTCTTGACAAGAGTGAACTCTTACTAGAAAGGATTTTTCCTCTCATAAACCCCAAGGCACCTGTACCCAAACTCAACTACTTTTCCATCATAGAATCATAGAACCAGCAGGTTGGAAGAGATCCACCGGATCATCGAGTCCAACCATTCCTATCAAACACTAAACCATACCCCCCAGCACCTCATCCACTCATGCCTTAAACACCTCCAGGGAAAATGAATCAACCACTTCCCTGGGCAGACCATTCCATTGTGTATATATTTTTTTCCTTATGTCGAGCTTGAACCTCACCTGGCAGAGCTTGAGGCCATTCCCTCTTGTCCTGTCCCCCGTCACTTGGGAGAAGAGGTCATTACCCTCCTCTCTACAACCTCCCTTCAGATAGTTATAGAGAGCAATGGGGTCTCCCCTCAGCCTCCTCTTCTCTAGGCTAAACCACCCCAACTGTCTCAGTCGCTCCTAGTAAGTCTTGTTCTCCAACCCCTTCACCAGCTTTGTTGCTCTTCTCTGGACTCGCTCCAGAGCCTCAACATCCTTCTTGTGATGAAGGGCCCAGAACTGCACACAGTATTCAAGGTGCGGTCTCACCAATACTGAGTACAGAGGGAGAATAACCTCCCTGGACAGGCTGGTCACCCTGTTTCTGATACAAGCCAAGATGCCATTGGCCTTCTTGGCCACCTGGGCACACTGCTGGCTCATGTTCAGTCAACTGTCAACCAATACTCCTGGGTCCTTCTCCTCCTGGCAGCTTTCTAGACANTGTAACTGGTCTCCAGCTGGAGTTAACTCCATTTACCACCACTCTCTGGGCCTGGCCAGCCAACCAGTTCTCCACCCAGGAGAGTGTGCGCCTGTCCAGGCCAGAGGCTGACAGTTTCTGTAGCAGAATGCTGTGAGAAACTGTGTCAAAGGCTTTGTTGAAGTCCAAGAAGACCACATCCACAGCCTTTTGATTAATCTTGTCAACAGCCTGAGAGAGGACTATTCGTGTCTCTTGATTTTTGCCCATGTTCTCACTGGCACTTTTAGCAGGTTTCAAAGAGTGTCTTCTTGTTTAGCAACATTACTACTAAATTTGCTTGCTGACATTTTGTCCTATGCTGAAAGCAATGAAGAATGTCAAAGACACTTGAAGCATTTGAGATGAATAGCAGTGGGAATTGAAGGTGCTTTAGTTACTCTTCCTGTGGAAATTATTACGAATCCCTTATTTAAGTATTCCCAGAAGGAGCCTTCTCCTCATAGTTTGGATCACAAGGACCACAAGGTACCCTGTGAGTAGTAAGCCCTCCTGTGATCTTACTCCTTCCTTATGAACTGCAAGGACTGTCTGCAAAAATTCTACCTTTCAGAAACTACAGTACAATTGAGGAAAATTAGTCTCTTGGAGAACATTCCTAGTCCCATGGAGCCCACAGTGTTCCAGAAAGAATTGCATCATTTCTGAAAGAGATGCAAATGCAATTCAGATCGAGGAGCAGAAAATGACCATGAATCTCCCTCCCAAGGCAAAGGCCAGCTAGAGAAGGCCACCATCAAATTCCAGTTTTAGTAATTATGTAGTAGGAAACCACCAAGCATTCTCTCCATGCCCTTTTGGATGAGATTGTGTATAGTATTTTGCTGGTGATGCATCTGTCTCTCAAGGGAAGTGGTTATTACTGTAACTGTGATATCCTCACCTATCATTGCGTTAGGAACTCAGTGAGATGCTGTCAGTTGATAAGTACTGTACCGTGTAGTTTATCAACAAAAAAAGCCTAATAGAAGATTTGTCTATGGTGTATAAGTATTATAAAAATTAGACATTTCTACCCAAAACCCAGTTACTCTCTGGATTACTAATGTCTCAGAGAAAGAAACAATGACAGTCAAAGGCTGCAGATCAAAGCCACACAAATCTAAAATGGAAACTGATTTTACAGTAAAAAGTATTAACTTATGGAAAATTGAAGGTAAGAAGGGTTTTGATTTGTGACACCAGCAGTGATCATGTGTGCATGTGTCCTTTAATGCCGCTGCCTGTCTTTTCATAACTTGGCCCTCTAACTTCCCTATTTGTGCAAAACTAGTGAATGTAGAAAGACAGTAGTAATCAAATATTCTGACCCTGTTAAAAAAACTATTTTATATCAGGTTTGCTTAAACTATGATAGTTTTTTGTTTAATCTTGCAAAATGATTCTTCTGATACTAACAGGAAAATGTTTCATCTATGTTTCTTTTTTTTTTTCTTTTTCCCTAGCAGTCTACAGTCACAATTTTCTACTATTATAAAAAAGAATTTTCTTACCTCAAATAATCTTCATCTTAACATTTTACTTCAAAACATTCCCTTCTGATATCTTTATTGTATCTATTAAACTATGTCTATTTGTATTGAACTTTGTCTGCCAATTTTAAATCCAAATTGACAAACCTAAATTACATGACTCTTTTGTAATAATGAGTCAATTTTTTAATATCAACCTTTAATCTCTGCTTTACTTGAATTTAAATAAATCATGAAGTCAAACCATTAAACAAGTAATTTTCGGAATAGTCATTATATGTTTCAATATTTATCGACAGTGTTGTGATCACTCTTCTATTCAAAGATTATTTTTTTTTAAAAGGTACATTTTTATATTATTAAAGGGGAAAACGACAAAGATAGGAAATGAAAGAATGAAAAAAGTGTAAGAAATATTCAGAGGTTTCTACTTTAACATCTTACTTTCTACCCCATTTCCATATTGAGAGAATAGGAAAAGTAGCTGAACACTAAGAAACACTTTTTCACTGTGAGATTACCTGAACCCTGCACATGTTGCCTGGAAAAGCTGCAGAGTCTCCATCCTTGGAGATATTTAAAAGATGTCTGAACATGATCCCAAGCAACTTGCCCTAGGTGTCCCTGCTTGAGCAGATTACCTCCAGAAGTCCTTTTCAGCTACAACCATTCTGTGATTCTCTGACTTTAAGCCACTGTTCTACAGCCCAGCTGAAGTAACACTGCAATTTGTGGCTTATCTAAATGAGTACAATGGGGAATGTATAGGAAAAGAGACTTTTTTAGACTTTGTAGAAAGAGACATTTACACTGTTTCCATTGGAGCATCAACAGAGGAGTAAGGGAGTAGGAAAAGTGATTTGAAGATCATAGAAACTGGACTGGGAGAAGTAGACTAAAAATTAGTAACAACTTCCATGCCCCTCTTACACATAGTGGCTACTCTTAAAGTTGAAGTCAAGGGTAGCATTTAAAGAACTCCATGAG
Source organism: Piaya cayana (assembly GCA_013389865.1). Classification (NCBI taxonomy): domain Eukaryota; kingdom Metazoa; phylum Chordata; class Aves; order Cuculiformes; family Coccyzidae; genus Piaya; species Piaya cayana. The sequence continues at coordinate 110,885 of WAAB01019742.1, forward strand.
TGAGAACATATGAGAAGGGAAGTACATGATCAAGTCAGCACAGTCCGGTGTCGCAAAAACCTCCTTAACAGTGATAAAAGGGGTTGGTAATGATCCCCATGGCTCATTCATCAAATACAGCTAAGTTTTGCAGTGCCTTTTTCCAACTGATTACATTGGTTGGGGTATGCAAGACAGACTGTGTATACTATGATTCTAAAGCTTCCAGCAAGAGGCCATCTAAGAAGGTGAATAGCTTCATTCATCTCCCCTGTATCTCAGCTTTTGCCAAGAAGAACAGCAGCTGTGAAACAAGCTCTGATACTGGATAAATTGTAAACAGGTTGTGATAGCAAGTGCTCAAATACAAAGTATTGTTGACATGCATGAAAGAAAAATAATAAATGTGAAATCAGTCAGCATTACAAAGCAAAATATGTAGTGCAGCTATGTTTTGACATGGTCTCCAGTAAAGAGGGCCACAAAATCAGCTTCCTCATTTCTTACCCAACTCACAGCTATTGGTGAAGGATCCAGCTAGGAGTGAAGGGCTAGAACAGAAAATTAGTGTGGGCTTTTTTTTGTCACAAGTGTTACAATAGTCACAAACTAAGTATAACGTTACCTATGAAAGACCTAGTCATGGAACAAAACCACTCAGTGCAGCATCTAGTCAGTATAAGGATTTGGCCTTAGACATAATTTTAACAACATATTAGGGTGGTGATATTTCATGTTTTGCCAAACTAGTCCTTGGGGACACACCTCCATGAGATACATGGGTGCCCTAAGCCTCCTCGTGATCAACCTTATCAGGATATATCTTCTAAATTACAGCTTGCTTTGATAGTTATGTGAAACTCCAGCTGCTGGGTTTTATAAGGCATATTACAATTTTAAGCTGCACCAGGGAAATTCTTAGCAGAGCAGTTCACTTAACAGATAAAGTCCACCCCATATCATGTGCTTTTCAGAACCGAGGGTCATAGAATATATTTTGAGAGTTAATATTAGAATATATATGTAGAAAACATGCAATGTTAAATAGTGTGTTAAGAATATTGGCCTGTAATTTTTCTGTATATTTCTATTAGTCACACAGTTTTTCTTCCTGTATTTCACACTTCTTGTGACAATGGTGTGTTTTTGCTGTTGTCTCTTAAGGGGCTAAGTTTCTTGGTCAAACTGTGTGTTCTAAAAAGCCCATTTTCCCTCTGAGTTTCAAATGAGACTATTTCACAGCTTCTCATCATTTTCACTGTCATCTTTGAGCCCCATCTCTTTCTCTGTTATCCTTCCAGAGCTCAGGTGAAATCTACTGAATAAAATGTACCAGTGGAGGCCATGATCTTGACTCTCTACAATGATGTTCAAATACTGTTACACTGTTCTCTGTGATCACGCCATTTGTTTAGTTGACCAGCAAATGCTGAGCAGATGTCTTCAATGTATTGTCTGCAATAAAATAGAGTTTTAGTTTCCAGATCCTAGTTCCTCTCTGCTATCAAGCTTCTGGAACTGCTACCAAACCAGCTTTATATTAATATACTTTCCTCTATGTACTTCAGTTTACGGAGCTTTGTTTGGATGTGTTCTCTTCTGTGTCTAAGTTTTCCTGATCTACTTGTTAACAGTTCCAACATTATCTGTGTTTTTAATTCCTCATCTACTCTTTTTCTATTAACCCTCTGATTTTGATCCCTGACCTAAGTGAATCTCCATCTCTATTACTTCAATGTATCCAAAGTGTTTATTTAATGCCTAATGCTATTCTTTTTAATACATTGACTCCAATTTCCCACTACCACGGTTAAGAGGATAAACTTTTTTCTTCCACCTCTACCATTGCTTACTCTCTTCAAGAAACTGTTATTATTTTTCCTTGGTCCACTAATTAATTTTTTACTTGCTATAGTGCTTGCTTTCTTCAATCCATTGAATTTTCTACTGTTCACTCTCTAATTATTGAAAATGTTTTGTGTTTACCCTTGCTGCTGTTCTCTTTACATCTTTATTTTAACTGCATTAGTTTCTGTCACTTCTGGATGTTAAGATTAAGTAAAGCACTTCTGTGAGTAAACAAAGAGTATTTGTATTTTACTGGGAAGGGAATTTTCTGGATTTGGGTGTAGGAAACGGATTAATATTGCCTTTCTGTAGATATAACATGTTGACAGGTACTTACATTACATGGCAGATAAACGATGATGATGCCAGTTTTCCACTTTCCTAGCTGTACTATTGATCTTCTTTATCAGCATTATCATAAAATACATAGCTATTCAGTATGTTATCTCCCCCAATTAGGTGAATCTCATTAATCCTATCTTGTATGTTATCTATCTCTGAACTTGTAATATGTGAATTCAACCCTGGAAAATTGTTTACAACAACTGAACAAGGTACTAGAACAGTAAGAACAAGCTTGTACCCTCTGTTTCAAAATCTTATGTAGAACCTTTTTTTCTTCCTCTGTCCTAGAGGTAGCTTCTGGTTTTGTAGCATTTCTAGAAACGCTATCATCATCATGGTGAGTAAAAAAAGGAAACTCCACCTGTCTTTCTATGATTAAGTATCATTAATGTTCCTTTTTTTTCTTAACCCAGCAGAACAGCTGTTCCTCTATCCAGGTAAAA